>JAXLNO010001738.1:0-76647 GCA_038087875.1 Malacoraja senta
GGTGTTTAAAAGTCAGCGCTGCCCGTGGCTGGACGCTCCGCGATGTTGGAGTCGGCGGTCACAGCACACCACACGGCGGCCCTCTGTGTAAGGCATCGCCCGCTCCGCGATGGTGCTTCAGCGCAGCGCCGCCGCCGAAGCTGAAGTTCTGGCCGGTCCCGGCAGGAAACGCCGCTCCAGTCCCGTTGGTAGGTCGCGAAGATGCGGCCCGGAGGAAAGCCGCATCTCCGACCAGGTAGGGACTGCGTAAAAATAGTTTCCCCCTTCCCCCCCCACCCCCACCCCACCCCACCCACCCCCCCACATAAAAAGACTAGAAGACCTCCAAGACAAAGCACACTAACACACAAAAAATTAAAAAAAGGTTGAAAGGACGAACAGCTGCTGGCAGGGCAGCCATACTCGACGGCGCCCCAGAGGAGAAAGTGGAACATGTCAGCTGTGGTGGAGGGAAATCACAGGGAGTTGTATGGTGTGAAAGTTTCCAGTTGTAATGAATAGGTGTTGTTCTCAAATGTTAAGTTAATTCTAAGATAAGAGAAGATTGAGTGAGGACTGGATAGGACAAAGCGAATGTCTGAGCGAGTGAGCTTTCCACGATCAATATCAAATTCTGCAACTTCAAGCAACTCTACATCAGAACTTGAGATTTGTGCCATAAGTCATCCATCCGTAATATTAGCTCAGTTTTTCTCAGTCCATTAGCTGATGGGCATGAAAAAGAAATGGGGGTGAGACAAAGCTGAAAAAGAAATGGGGGTGAGACAAAGCCTGGCAAGTGATAGGTGGATGCAGGTGAGGGGAGTTTGTTTGGCAAATTGGCGGAGTAAGTGACAAAGGCCTGAGATGAAAAGGAGGCGAAACGGCAGAGAAGAGGAGTGAAATGTAAACCCACAAGACATAACTTCTTTCCCCAATCCCTTTCTGGTTTCTGTAGAGAATCTCACCACCAGTCACATCTTCCCCTTCCACTTTCCATAGCCATCTTCAACATGATCCCACCGCCCTCTTCCCCTTCCACTCATATCCCTCCCCCTGGCTCTCCATTTCATTTCTCTTCTTTCCTCATTTGACACCCCCCATCTCTAGGCTTTGCCATGAACATCACCCATCTGCCAACCGCCTCCTCACCTGTATCCACCGGTCACGTGCTAGGCTTTGTCCCATCCCCTCCTCCTTCCCTGTTTCTTCACCCACCCCATCCCCCTATGCTCCTATTATTCTGAAGGAGAGTCCTGAACTGAAACGCTGCTGAGTTCCTCCAGCACTTTGTATTTTTCTCAAGATTCCAGCATCTGCAGTTTTTTGTGTCTATTATACAAGGAAAAGTTAATGTCTGGGTTAATACCTGACCTTCAAGATTTTCTCACTATAAGTTGCACATTTTTTACATTATATGTCTAGTCCAAAGCTACACTTTTAATCTATATTTTGGAGGTGAAAGCTGTGGAAAGGTGTTTTTTTTTTGTTTTTGTTTGAGTCAGTCATTGACAGCAGCACTAATCTTGGACTGGTATATTGTGTTTTTGTGAGTTTAGACCAGTATCCCTTTTGCTGTTGTGGGATCAAATCAGTTGATTGAGGCAAAAGGTAAAAAAGTCCGAGGGCGTTTGTATCCATGGGGAGTGGTGGAAGTGGAGAATCCTGAGCACAATGACTTCCTGAAGCTGAGAACCATGTTAATGTAAGTGTCTTGTTTGCTTGGGCCATAATAAAATATTGTTCCTTGCATCAAAATCAGATATTGAAAATATAAACAGACTGCTATGAAATGCCAGTTTTAAATGTGTTCGTATATTTCTGTCTAAAACTGAGAAATTTTCTCCTTAAGTGAATTTGATTGTTTGTGTGAAAACATATTCCTATGTGTTATTGTATATGAGAGTAGCAATCAATAAAAGCAGGCCTTCATTTAAAAAAAAATATTATTCCTTCTTTCTCTCTACTATAGTAGCTGATGTCAGTTAACCATCTGTGTTGTCTAAAGTGAAGTATTCAGCATTGGTCATTATCATATAACATGACCATTATCATTGGTCATTATCATATAACATGTCCTGCAGCCAATCACAGAATCATACAGCACAGAAACAGGCCCTTAGGTACAACTTGACCATACCTGACCAAGATGCCTAATCTGTGTTAGTCCTGCCTGCCTTTAGCCCATATCCCTCTAAACCTTTCTTGTCCAAATGTTTTTTAAATGTTGTTCTCGTACCTGCCTCAACTAACTTCTCTGGCAGCTTGTTCCATATACCCTGTGTGGAAAATGTTGCCCCTTGGCCTCCTATTACATTTTTCACCTTAAACTGATGTCCTCTCGTACTTGATTCCCCAGCTCTGGGGAAAAAAACAGTGCTATCTATTCCCCTCATGATTTTGTACACCTCGCCAACATTGTGTACAACTGTAACATAGCATCCCAACTTATAAATTCAATAAATACCCTGACTGATGAAAGCCAATGTACCGAAAGCTGGCTTGACCACCCTATCTACCTGTGATGCAGCTTTCAGAGATCTATGTACCTGCACTTTAGATCCCTCGGCTTTGTAACACTCTCAGAACCCTGCCATTTACTGTGAAGGTTCTACCTTGGTTTGACTTCCCCAAAATGGTACACCAAGCATTTATCTGCATTAAACTCCATTAACCATTCTTCAGCCCACTTGCCCAGCTGAAATGCTACACTTGTCGCTTTACCTCCCCCCTTAACTCCATCCAAGGACCCAAGCAGTCTTTCCAGGTGCGGCAGAGGTTCATCTGCACCTCCTCCAACCACATTTATTGCATCCGCTGCTCTAGGTGTCAGCTGCTCTACATCGGTGAGACCAAGCGTAGGCTTGGAGATTGCTTCGCCCAACACCTCCGCTCGGTTCGCAATAACCAACCTGATCTCCCGATGGCTCAGCACTTCAACTCCCCCTCCCATTCCAAATCCGACCTTTCTGTCCTGGGCCTCCTCCATGGCCAGAGTGAGGCCCACCGTAAATTGGAGGAGCAGCATCTCATATTTCGCTTGGGTAGTTTACACCCCAGTGGTATGAACATTGACTTCTCCAATTTCAGGTAGTCCTTGCTTTCTCCTTCTCTCCCCTCCCCTTCCCAGCTCTCCCACAGCCCACTGTCTCTGCCTCTTCCTTTCTTCTTCCTGCCCCCCACCCCCACATCAGTCTGAAGAAGGGTCTTGACCCGAAACGTCGCCTATTTCCTTCGCTCCATAGATGCTGCCTCACCCGCTGAGTTTCTCCAACATTTTTGTCTGCCCAGCTGATAAGGTCTTAGTGTAATTTTTAATAACCATCTTCGTTATTTATGATACCACCCACTTCAGTATCATCTGCAAAATGACTAATCATGCCTTGTACATTCTCAGCCAAATCTAGATACGCATTAGCCATCAACCACCCATCTACACTCGTCCTATTTTATTTTCCACACGGTCCCATCAACTTCCCTCAGATTCTATCATTCATCTACAGACTAGGAGCAATAAAAAATGGCCAATTAACCTACCAATCGACATGTGATTGAGATGTCTGAAACCAGAGCACCTGAAGGAGCACATGATCACAGGAGGAATTCTAAATTCCACATAGACAGCATTTGAGATCGGGATCAAAGCCGGCTTGCTGCAGCTTGAATAGTTGTGCCACTATCCATGCTTGGTCTTGAATCTAAATATTTCTTAAGTCTGCCTCAAAACGACAAAAGGTGCATTTGTTTTATGCAGCTGCTAGCTTCAGCCTGGGTTATCTCAAAGCCTCATCATGGATTCATGGTGTACATTTGATAGGTGTCAACAATTACTTGCAACTACTCAAAACGGGTTAAGGTGCGATATTAAAAGAAAATGTTGTTACAGGTCCTTGTAGTTGAACTCTAATGTAATTCTGTTTCTCCCATTTGGGATTTAGTAGATATATATTTAAATGTGGATTCAGATCCTTGGCACTGGTCAGTTTAAATGGTGTTAACTTTTGTTTCACAAAATATTGTATTAATTTTCTCACTTGTCCTTGAATTGTCTAGAACACACATGCAGGATCTTCAGGAGGTGACCCAGGATCTTCACTATGAAAACTTCCGCTCCGAGCGTCTCAAGCAGGGCGGCAGGTTGTCCTCACATGGTTACATTCTCCCTCTGTCTCCTTCGTACGTACCTGTCATCTATCTCTTGACCGTCTCACCCTCAGAAAACATTAACAGAAGCATCTGGTATACCACAACCTGTCCCCAGTTTTTGAAGGGAGGGAATGCAGATAACGTGCAATACACTGATCCTGGAAGTCCTCTTCAATAAATCAATCAATCAATCAATAAATGCCTGACATTGGCCCAATTCATTCATGTAGAAGGATGTTTGGGCAGAAGCTATGATTATAATCTTGATTTTTGCAATATATCAATTTGGTATGGAGCAAATTTATCTGATCAGTAACGTAGCTTTGGAACAAAGACTGACCACTATCTTTTGAAAATATGTATCTGTCCCTCTTCACTGTGTTGTACCGAATTAGAAAACAGAACGCATTAGCCTCCTTGCAACATGAATTAAATGTTTGCAAAATAAATACTGTGCTCTTGAAAGGTCAGGTAAGGAATGTGAAACAGGGTTGACATCTCAGGCTGGTAAACCTCCATTGGAATTTTAAGTTGTGATGAAAGGTAATCAATCTGAGGTGTTAACTCTTGTATTCTCCATTGTTGCACCCTGACTTGCTAAATGTTCCTGAAAGTTTCTATTTTTATGGGCAGCCTACTAACACCCTGTCTTTGCCCCAATATGGATAACTCAATATGACTCCAAGTAATAAAGCAGAAAAATATGAATTAGGCAGCTACTTGTAAATATACTTCAGTGGACGATAATCCTAATAGCCCATCCTCATTTAAAATGGAAGCTAATGCATGGCTTGGAAGCTATTGCTGGTCTTGTAGAACTCTCTTTCATCATCCTATTTGCCTCTTTTGCACAACTCATGTAAAAAAAACGATTCCATGTTGTATAGAGGACCATGGGGCTCCTCCTGACAGCAGTATTGAGGCCCATTAAATATGAATGCATGGGCTTGAACTCCAACAAAAAAATAGATTTTAAAGAAATCACTTCCTGGGTGATTCTGGGAATTGGGAGGTTGTAGCACACATTGGTGAAAGGTTGTGGTATCCAGCTAAAAATTGGTGAAATCCTGAGGAGTTGGGAAGGGCCTTTCCTTTTTATTTGCTTCTTAATTTCTTTATTTAAAGAAAATCTCTTGGGAGATCTTTTGGGAACCAATCGGACAAGTTCCGAGAGAATCTTAACCAATTCTATGTTTCATGAATTGGATTTTGCACCTCAACCCAGATTAAATCGATATAAATGTTTTAAATTCTTAATGTTATTTTCATATAATGTTTTAATGTTTATCCTTTCCCCATCTTGAGCAGCACAGTTCCTGAAGTGAAGGTTCTTTGATTTGGTAGGAATAATTTTGAAATTCCATTGAGCTCCAAGTATGTCCAAATTTGCATTTTTTTAAATAAAAAAAGCACATTTAGCTTATACAGAACACACTTGTAATACTTTGTTTCTAGGGACAGGCAAGAGGAACATTACAGCAAGTGTAATTACTGATCACATAAAAAATACAGCCATAGACCAAAAAAACATAGAGATATGTAGAAGAACCAGGGGTCCTTTGAGTGTATGACCATGGATCCTTGAAGATCTTGATGAGTTAGGAGGTTAAAAATGGTATACAACATACTTTCCTTTATTTGCTGAGACTTGGAATATAACAGTCTTTGCTGGATCTATACACTGGACTCATCTGCAATTTGAGTGTTATGTACAATTTTAATTGCACATTATATTAAAGGTGTGGGGGTGGGTGGAAGGAATAGGAAAGCGGAGGAGATTTGAGTGTGTTGTTGGTATTGGAAAATTTTGAGGGAAATTTGGATTGGCTTGGAACAGAAAAGGCTGAAGGGAAACATAATGACCGGGTTTAGAGTAAATAGGATGGGAAAAGGGGCATTAGAAGAGGGGCCATAAGCCAATGAAAGTAATTGCTCTTTGTCTTGGAAGGATACAAAAAAAATCTTTCTCCCAGAGGGTGGTGGTCTGGAACTGTCTGTAGGGGTGGTTTAGGTTGTAAATAATCCATGAAGTTGTTGTGCTTCTAAATGGATGCAATCCATTTTCAGCAGCAGCTCTTGCCCACTGGGAGGATGGGATTGAGGAAGAATCTGGTGGAGGTTTCCTGTGGCTGAAGTTAGCATGATTGATGTTTCTCCTTTCTTGGCTTTGCCGCGAAGTTCCTGGGCATGTCCTCCACTTCCTAGTCATAAATATTGAGGTTGTGAATTTGTGACCAAATTTTCTCTTTGCTTTAATTTGGAACTTCATCGATATTATCTTCCTAGAGGCCTTGCTGTTTTTCAATGTCACATGCTGTCCTTGATTTGTCATTCAGTCGGATGACACCAAGTTAGAGTTGGATAATTTGCTGCTGGGTGAAGTCAATGACAGTCACTATTGTTCTTCAAAATGCTCCTTCCAGCAGGCACTGACTGTTCCTAAGTTTACCTCCATTCTTGGTTCTCAGTGGTGGGCCCTGTGGTGTTTAAGCCATGAATGGCTTTGACTGCACTGAAGAATTTGCATATGCCATGGTTATCAGCGAGTTGCTAGATATCCTATGATCTCCACCCATCATACACTGTAGCATATGAAGGAATGGGGAAAATAAGGTCCTGTATAAACCTGCACCCACTGTAATATAACTCTGATAATAAAATCTCATGATGGCTCTTAAAAACTTTCTGTACTTTCTGCATTTTTAGTACTTTCTGCATTTTGAGAACCATTTCTGCAATGAAATTCATTATGGCTTTCAGTGCACCGGGCCATCTGAGTTTTTGAAAACCAAAACCTTCAATCTGGTACAAAGCTCGCCAACGAAGCTCTTGTATGCTTCTGAGACATGAACTAACAGACATGAAGCTATCGGCACCAAAGCATTGGAGAGAGAATTGATTCTGTAAGAAACTCAATTTCCTTTAACATGATAAGAAAACCAACCTTGGCATCCTCTCCCAGCCTAATATCCTCGTGCCACACCCATAATTGCACTCAATGAGCTCTGATGGAGACTCCATGCTTTTTCATGTGCCTGACATCAGACCCTGCAACACACACATGCTATAATAAGTTCTGTCACAGCAAGAAGAGGAAACTATTGAAGAATATTCTCCAAAAGCTTCCAGAAAAGCCAATTCCTGCTCCACAACCATTCAATGAAAATGCAGTATTCAGGGAAACTATTTGTCAGGAACATAGTGTAAATGCAGAAGGACACCACTTCCCAAAGTACTCTCTCGCTCCCTATCAGTCAAGTATCCCTGGCCCACCTGTGATTGAGTTTTTATCCCACATTGATCTCATTAGTCATTTAAGAACCACAACTGAATTAAAAGTAAGTAATTGTCAATTCTGATGGCCTGCCTAAAGAAAGCAAGGCAAAAAGTACTTGATATATATTTGAAGAGCCATGATCTGCACTTAGTCCTTGGGCACGATGAATGTAAGATTACGTTAGATGGCTTTCTTGGCTGCAAAGGATGTGATTCTAGTGTACATCCGTAAAATTTGTGATTTGATGTGACATATCTTGTGATCACTTGCTAAAAGCCTGTTTCATTCTGTGAAAAGAGAATTATCTCATACTAACTGCTCAGCCACTGTTTCACCCTTTCAATCTGATGTCATGTTGATTCTACAACAGGTTGTTGCTTTTTGGCAATTGGAAGCAGGCAAAGCTCATTTGTCAGTGTAGTCTGAAGATTTACAATGTTTTCCAATATTTTGGGGCATTTATGAGTCGCATTCCACCAGATCAGAAGTTGTCAGGCGTCTAATATGTATATGTGGTTGGGCAGGTTAGATAAAAACCCATCAGTGGCCAACTTTATATCAATATTCAGTATTGAGCAACATAGCAACAGCCATTTAATTCAGTTTGCTTGTTTCTGGATTGGTATTGACAACACCATAGCTGTCAATTCTAATTCAATTTTCCTGCCCGTGTAGTTCAATACTTTTAAATGTTGTGAATGGTTTAGTTTGTGGTCTAGTCCAGTTATAATATCACATGTAAGATTTTTGTTTACCCCACAATAACCCAAAAGGCACTGTGGTAATACTGCTGTGGACTGACCTACAAGCCGTGTGCCCTTCAAACAAAGAAATAAAGCAGTGTGTTCTATTCGTGAATGTGCTTCCCCATGCTCTTAAGAAAGCTCCCCAGGATAATGTAACTATACCCAAATTTAGTTTTGCTGCACCTATTGGACTATATAATGATTGAAACTTAATGTACTTTTATTAATTTGACTATGTAAATATCTAATGTTTAAATAATAGACATTAGCAAGGAATGATAAATAGTCCTATTGCACTGGAAAAAGAAACAGTCTGACAGGATGGGATTCACATTCTCACTATTTTCCTATACTCTATGTTCACACCTTTTTTCATTTTCCTGCTTCAATGGTTATTAATTTGTTTTTCATTTTATTCAGGATTTGTGACTTGGTCATTCGATCAGTGCATTTGGAGTTGCAATAGAGAGCTGATTTGTGGGATATCTCCACGTCACTATTTGAGCAGGATATTTCAGTAGATGATGTCTAAGAGACAGTGTGGGAGGTTTGTCCTAATGCCAGCAGAATTGAATTGGTTCTCTAATTCTGGTAATAACAACTAAATATTGTTCTAGTTAGCTTGTTGAAGATGCTGTTACCTGGTGTGAATATTGAAATGACTGCTGGCTTGTAAAGGTTAACATTGAATAACACAGAAAGGAGGCTCAATAATTCTCTAGAAGGGGCCATTGTGGGAACAGGTTTTGTGGAGTTCCACTTCTTATTGGCGAGTAGTAATTTGAGGAGAAGGTTAAACTATCAGGACTAGGTAGTGATCCAGATGAAGGAAGATGATATGAAATGTATCTGTATTTTAAACTGTGCTGTTTCTCAGGAAAGGGGAAGAACCACCACAGGATAAGGACCAGATCCTTCTGGAAAAAGAAGCTGAGGTAGGTTTTGCTACCAGGTAGAAAATGTAGTTTCCTCTTTGTATAAAACATCTATTTCTCTTTGTGTTGATCATGTTAACAGTTCTAACGAATCACACAGTGATGTCATCGAGGAAGCTGATTAGCATTGGAACATTTTAAAGTCACTGGTTAACTTTAAAAATAAATCCTGATCAAGCTTGTGCACATTAGTGCTATGATGTCTCTAATCAATTGGTGGTGATTCCAGTTTATGTGAATAGGCCAGATCACATTAGGTTGGACCTGCTGTCCAGAATTTCTGCTTGCAGTGCCTCCACTCTGGGTGCATATGCAGAGCCCTCTTCACAATTCCTGGGCAGCCATCCTCCTGTCCAAGGGCAATGTCTAGAACTGAGCCAGAAGGGACAAATTGCAATATTGCTTTCAAAGTGCCCCAATAGGCTTTCTCCTTCATCAACATTGGGGGAAATATTGTGAAAACTGAAGGTATTTTAAGTTTATAAATATCTGTCATTTAGATAATTGGAATATATTTGAAAGTAAATGTAAAGATTTATTTAAAAACACAAACTCTAGTTAAAAATGTTAAATGAAAGAAAAGTAATTAAGAGCTTGTAATTCACTTCCTAACCCTCAGGAATAGAATTCCAAAAGCCTGAAGATGCTGGAAATCTGGGAAACCCCCCAGAAAATGCTGCAAATTCTCTGCAGTTCTAGCAGCATCAGTGGAATGGGAAAGTTAACATTTCAAGTTTGAGACACTTTGTCAGAAGGGATTAAAACCTCTATTGAAATCATTAGGATCCGGAGCCTGCCCCAAGTCTGGCTACCTGTTCACGATAAGTCTAAATCTCTGCATGAAGTGTAGAGGTCCTGGACTAATGGCTGAGCACTAATGTTTCCCTTCAGAAATAATAGCAAGAACCAGCCTGACATGACTTTGTCAACACCATAGTGTTCGATTACTATCATCTCACTGACCACATGGATATTATATGGAAAATGTGCATTTTGGAAACTGCAAAGTTTTCACTGAAGTGACAACATATTTTCTTCTCTCTCTAAGTTACGTCGCATGCAACAGATGATTGCCCAGATGCAGGCTCAAATGCAAATGCAAATGCAGAAACCAGGTGGAGACGGAGACCCCAGTCAGCATGTCTAAACTGGAGAGTGAGTAAGCAAAACCCTTGAGTTGATGTGGAAGATTAACTGTGGTGTAGTGCATGCCGTAAATGTGTTTTGCCAATGAATGGAACGATAATCTGGAAAATAAATTGCAACTCAATGAAGCTTGTCTGAGGACGAGAGTAAAAAAACACCAATAATTCTGAACTTGTGGTTGTGTGGATGGGATGGTAATCCTTGGAGGGAAATGTCTGCAGTCATGGGGTAACATTGTTATTCATTAAAGAATAAAGAGATGTGTGAATTGAATAGCAATTTTTAAGGAAATAATGGAGAGTTGGATATTTTTTGGTAACCCCTTAAAGCCACATGTAACTTGGAATCTTATTTCCATACCTGTCAGATGTTTTGGAAAAGGTGAAGTCAGGATTCTCACTTTAAACAGTTTATGTATGTATTGTTAAGTTTGTGCACCATTGCATGTAGCACATAAGTACCTGCACTGATGTACAGCACTTTGGTCAACGTGAGTTGTTTTTTAATGTGCTATACAAATAAAATTGACTGACTGACTGAGGATTCTCACTTTAGAAAATATTTCTGTATTAGGAGCCTTGAGTTGGTGATGCTGGTGGTATAGAGTAATGGGGCAAGTCATAGAAACATAGAAAATAGGTGCAGGAGTAGGCCATTCGGCCCTTTGAGCCCGCACTGCCATTCAATATGATCATGGCTGATCATCGAGAATCAGTACCCTGTTCCTGCTTTCTCCCCATGTCCCTTGATTCCGTTAGCCCTAAGAGCTATATCCAACTCTCTTGACAGTCGCAACAGATGGCAATGATAAAAATAAATAATACGCAAAGATTGAAAGTGTTGCCGTTGATTTAAGCCACAAATTTGGTTCTAAACTGCTGGACTAGTGAGGAAATAAGACAAAGGCTCAGAGGCTTCCAGAATGTTAGCATCAATGGGTTTTGAAAATTGGTGGAGAATTTCTGGGGATTGATTAAAGGGAAAGTACCACTAGAGGGAGATTAGTGTCTTCTGTTGCTAAATTTAAGCAAGGGCCAGTAATTGGACCAATCATCTCCCAAGCCTGCAAAGGCTTGGTGGAGAACATGGAGATTACATTTTTTTCCTGGCTGAACATTATGGAACCCAGGGTCACACCCTCAGCCATTCAGAAAATGTTCACACAATTATGAATCTTTGGAATTCTGTGTCATGAAGGGCTGTGGAGGCTCGATCACTGATCTAATTCAAATCATGTCTGAAGAAGGGTCTCGACCCAAAACGTCGCCTATTTCCTTCGCTCCAAAGATGCTGCCTCACCCGCTGAGTTTCTCCAGCATTTTTGTCTACCTAATTCAAATCAGGAGTCAGTAGATCTCTAGACTATAAGGGAATGGAGATATATGGGATAGACCAGGAGAATGGGGATGATGTAGAAGTGAGAATGCCATAAAGTGAGAATGCCATAAACAGGTGGTTTATACCTTTTCCTAAGTGGGTTGAGTTTGGTACAAATAGGCTGGCAATAGAATACATATGGGTAATCTTGGAATTAGTCCTATGAATGTGTACCGTTTTTAAAAGTGCACTTTTATCATGTTACAGGCAAATATTGAAGAATTCCACAGCCCTGAAGCAGTGGTGAAGGAGGATTTGAAGTATAGAGAATGTGGTCTTGGCAGCCTGTGTTGACAGCTGATTTTTAATACTTAGTTCACATTGCAGTGTTGTAATCCTATGCCTGCAATTTATTTGAAGTTACTTTCACATTTTATTATATATTGCAATAATTTTGCATTGTTCACATTTTTAAATAATTTTCTACCAATGTATCTTTTATAAAGTTATAGCTTTCGACAACTTGGTAAAAGTATTTGCAACACTGGTTAAGGGTGTAAAAGCCACTAGTATTGGGAAAGGTTTGATTATGAAGAAACTCTAACCAATTCTGTTAAGTATTAGCTGCCTTAATAAATTTGGAGGACTTGGTCCAAGATTTGATTCCAAATGAAGGTACAAAGGTAGATGCTAGTTATGTCAAATTTGGTTGAAATCTTCACTGTTGAACTGTTCATGCCTAATTCATTTTTTTCTTAAGATTCCAACATTTGCTGTTTCTTACCTCCAGCACTGTCATAGTATTGTCAGTGCAGTCACTATTTAATACCCTTCTCATTCTTTGTGGAAACTATACACTTCTGATCTAGTTGTGCAGCATAGCTTCAAACATTTCGCATTCAACCCTATTATATTAAGAATCTGTCCATGATATATTTAGAAACCATGACCTGAATTGTTTTTATGATGCAGTCTTTTAAAAGTTCAAGTACACTTATTGGATTGGGCATGGCCATCATTTCCCACTATAGAACGACTCTTGCGAATGAGTTGTATGAGAGAATATCTTCACAAAATAAGTAATGTGTTGCTTGATCCGACCTGCACCCTAAGCAGTTGTGGGATGATCGGCATTGTCAGATAAAAAGACGATATTGGTTAGTATCGAAACCTCAGACTTCGGTGGTCTTTTCTACTTTTCAATGAGAAATTGTTACTACATTTAAATAAATTTGCTAACATTTAAAAATTAGATGAGTGCACATTTGTTCAATTATAATTCTGTGATCAGTGACAAGAGTCTGCCTGCAAGTGCTCAATAGCTGTTAGTTTGTTCATTTGTAGACTGGGTATATTTGAATGTGTTCAAAAAATCTGTTGTCTAGAAATCTGAAGCTTCAAATAAATTGCTGCCTGTCCGAGTGACTGCAGTGTTTAGCAGATGAAGGTTTTTTTTTTTATATGCCTGTTTCAGTATTGCCTCCTGCATGCCAGGACATGCATGAGTTTTAGTAAATGGCTGTGCCAATTGGAGTTTGCAGGAAATTTGTTTTAATCTCTAAAAAGTGTCACCTGATTATTTTCATTGATGTATATTGGGGATTGGGGGAGCTGGTGGAGGGTTTTCAGCTTTGTTGAATGGAAGGATTAATTCCATATTTCCATGAATCTGCATACTTTGTTGCCAACTTCCAGCTTGTTGAAATTTGCATTACGAAAATAATATTTGGCATTTAATGCCCATACATGGGAAGAAAATCTCAGGTGATTCCATTCTGTGCATCATCCTGTAAATTTAGGATATTTTGGGTGCCTGTTCAGGTTACTTATCAGTTATTATGACGGTTTCTTGACTACCTTTTTAAAGCGTTGATTTCCAGATCTCTCACTTTAATGAAAACATTTTTTTTTCCCCCTTTTAATCCAGCAATTAAAATATATTCAGTAAGGCGTATGTCCCTACGATAAATAAATTCTATACCCTTTGAGTGCATGATCAGATCTCTAAAAAGTGACTATAAGCAAATCAAAAAGATATAAACTGTAACATTCTTTAAAAAGTTGGACTTTAACTCCACAAACATACTTGAAGATGTAATTCCAAATGTGTAGTCTAAACGATTTATTAAAATTTACTTTTACACTAATGTCATCCTTTTCATTTAACCAGCAATGTACATAGCTGTTTGAAAACGGAAGTGTATTGTAACTGGAATGAAAACAAAATGCTAGAAACATTCAGTAGCTCAGGCAGCACTATGGAAAGAGAAAGTCAACAGCTCACAGATCTGAGATGCTATCGGAGTAGGTCCTGTACCTGAATGTGTAAATGGACCTGTTACAAAAAGAGGTATTGTGAACCAGACATTCCGACAGTGAATTTGTTCAGATTAGTAGTTTGATACATATGATTCGCCTGCCAATCCCTGATGTAGCACATTAACTCTGAATTTGATAAGATGCTCTCCGTTATAGTCACAAATCATATTAATGAGCAGAGGAAAGTGCAATTTGCCACAGTTAATAACTCCCCTCTTCTGAGATGGCACGGAATTATGAACTAATATACTGATGAGATCTAGAAACACAATTATTTTGTATTTTGTTATCTTTGTATTTGAAAAGTATTAACTTGGTGAAGAGGTGGCATTAGTCACATCTCAATATATCATTCTAATATCACTCTCCAAATAGCAACCAGTTTATACACTCTTCCCATTTAACAGATTGTCATGTTTTATATTGAAACTTTTGATGTGCACTTGTGTGGCCTTAAAGTCTACATCTTTTAGGTGCCAATAATTGATTTTAAATTTGTGTAACAGGATAATCCTTCATACCTGTCACCTGGCTCTTATTATACTATTGTTTTTGCCATTAATTAAAGCAATTCCTTGCTATATACTTGTGTACAGACAACCCACCCATTACACAGGAGAGGGGTTCGGGTTCCCAGAAAACGGTTCATGTTGCGATTTTTCCATAACTCAAAAGCTGTCTCATACACGCATACGTCATGAAATGAGAGTTGAAAAAAGTTTTTTGAAAATTCTATAAAAACAAATTCTATTCTGTATCTCAAGTTTTTGGGTGGGGATGTGTCAATTCTGTAAGCTACTCCCTGAATGGCTGTAACACTGGAGTCGTCTGTATTGGCTAAATATTAGTTAGATAGTAAATAAGTTTGGGGAATGGACAGGGAACAATGCTTCTATAGTAATGAAAGCTATTTCCATTTAGTGTGAAGGCAATTCATGTAAAGGGAGTAAAGAGTTTGGTGGATGCATTTTCTGACAACTTTTTTTATACTTTACATGTTGATGTATTTGTGATTCATTTGCAAAGCTTTTATACTGCCAAAATATTGATGAGACTGTTACTTCTGTTTTTAAAATGTTAGATTTCAACTATTTTAGAACTGGTAACCATTTCAGTATTACCCAGTTACCATGTTTGAATTCTGGAATGTTCAGTGATCCAGGATTCTCTCGACTGTACTCAGACCTGTGGATCACCAAATCTATTGTTGTAATGGAAGATGAAGCAGCAATAATAAAATGTAACCTTGCTTAACTGCTCAGTAGTAACAATTTTATTTAAATACGTCCTTCACCGAAGTGCTACAATAAACACTGTAGACCAAGCGGACTTTTTTCTTGTATGTTACATATTGTGGGTGAAATAATTCTGACAAATTAATATTCCCATGGTGACTTAGAGAAAAGATCCAAGTTTATTTACATCCAATCTGTTCAAGTTTTAGATTGTGTACACAATATATATGTCTATTCCCTTCTGCAGAGTACTGCAGCACCACATAGATCAACTCTTGCCCACCTTTCACCACAACATCCCTTTGCCAGTTGTCAAATCAATTTCCTTGGATAGAAATTCTTGTTCCCTTGTATTCCATTGTTTGATGGTTCCTGGGAACCAGATCAGAGTTTGTTGATGAATTTAGTATGCTCGCTGTTCATGCAAGTTTTCCAATTTCTATGGAATTGTCACAAGTTGCTGTTCACCTTGATGTTTTCATATCCCCACTCTAGAGTGACTTTGAAACATTAGTTAAAACAAACGGATAGGAGAATGGATAGTATAGCTTCTATGTGCTAAATGCATGCTTAAACTATAAAGGTATCTCAACTTAAGTGGCAAATAGTCCTGTGATTTCCGACTTCATATTTGCATTTCACAGAAAAAGTTAATCCATTGCTCTATTGTTTTCCAATCAACACATACTTTTAAATCCTCAAAACCCTTTTTTTTCCCAACCCAATTTGCAAGTTGCTATTTTCAGCCAGTACCTTGCAAATTGGAATGTGAAATGTGAAAGTAACTAAGCCATTAACATCACTTAAACTGATAGTTAGGATGGGCCTTATCTGGGAATTGGAGAAGGGATGGTGATCCAGGGAAGTACTTGCAATGAGTTGTCCATAGATAGTGAATAAATGAAGAATGTAATAGATTTTCATTTTTTTGCTGAGAACCTGGTGACGGTCAGCGGCATTCTGTAATATGGGCATATTTCCACTAACTTCCTGTCCCAGCTGTTGGGAAAATCTATCCCATCTTTCTGGAAAAACTTTTCACATGTACAGTATTCTGAAAATATCACTATGAAAAATGTATTGCAGTTGTAAAAATATTGAAATTGCAAGCAACCTATACCAATAAAACTGAATTTGGAGAAATGCAAAGAAAGTCATTATAGATAAACATTGTTACACTTATTCAACATATGGTACACATGACAACTCAAATCTTCATTCCAGAGCAGTAAGACCCATCAGCTTAATGTACACAAAAAACACAATTACGTTTAAAGTGATAACATCATGCTCTGCTTGGATAGAATTCCATGTAAATTAATCACTCGGGTTGATCATTTGTTGCTTTATTATGAGTCAAGTGTGAGTAGATAGCCACTAGATGATTATTCTAGCTTCAGGTGCACAATGGCAAATTCTTAATGATAATCAAATCTCTCCTTCTTGCTCCTCTTCATCCCAGCCACATGACTCAATTTGTCCATCCTGAGGAAAGTCAACTTCCAGATCATAAACAAATTCTGGGTCATTGGGCTTTCTCCTATTCTTTTCAAACAATTCATCCATTATTTTTTTCTTTTTTGCCAATTCATTGTCATCAAGTTTATTGAGATCTTCCTCTGGGTTAATGGGGTTTGTCCTCACAAATGCCTCCAAACTATTTTCAAGGCTTAGCCCATTCAGGCAGTCCTTCAGAAGCTGGTACAATTTCTGCAGTTGCTGTTGTGACACTCCATCGAGGTATAGCTGATGTCGAGGGTTATTCTTAATCTCTTCTGCAGCTCGGCTGCAATCTATTGTGGAAATATTTTCAAAAGAAAAACTATATTAGATGCAATATTAATGTATTCACCTTCCATCAGATTCCCTTTTGAACTTTTTCTTGACTCAAATAAGAGTTTAAACTTATGCATCAAGGAAGAAAATCAGAGGTTATCCATTAGGCTTAAGGATAATGGAATATCAGTGTAGAGCCTACGAGATTTTGACACAATTATTCAATCAGCCCTATTGTGCTACAGCTTTTGACCTATACTCGTATCTAAAGCGGCTCACTGCTAGAAGAATAGACATAAAAAGGAGGATTAACATGCTAATATACCAGGGCTGGTGCAACCAGCTTCAATAATCATGCAAAAGGGTCAACTCTTTCAAAGCTGACAATAGGCCAAACAGCTCCTTTTGTGCCATTTCATTTTAGATTTCAGAAAAATCTGCTTCTATAGATCAATTACTTTTTCCTATCAGTCTTTCCTATAAATTACTCCAGGGCACGCATCAAATCTTTTGACAAGGCATTTTTCACACAGTTTCATATTCCATCTACCAAGTTAAATAGGCAAAGCACACTGATCTCTGCCCTAATCCCTAATGTGTTCTGCTTACAAAGCTCTTTTACTCTGGTTACCAGTATTCATTATTACCTCAGTTTAAAAAAAAAGTTCATTTCTTCGGTACAACAAGGAAACAGAAGAGATCATCTTATTTGTTGGCTGCAGATCATCATCATCCTTGCACCAATAAATTACACTTCATTTAAACAAATACTTTATGTTGTTACGTTCATTCCTTATACCTTACATTGCCATAACTTACTCCTATAACTACCTACACAAGTGGAAAATGTGTAATTAACACTAGGTTAAATGTTTATTTTAATCACGGTATCCTCTCCAAGTTTGATTGTAAAATCTTTTTTTAAATCATCCAACAATATGTAGGTGGAGTAGGATTTTTTTTCACTTATGGTGCAGGAGCCTAGGAGTATTGGCAGAGCAAAGTGAAAGGCCAGTAAGAAAGCTTGTAATACACTTGGATTTGTAGGCAGGAGCAATCAATACAAAATTAATGTGTTAACTATTGGCTCGGAGTGATATGAGCCAGGTGCAAGCAAATGCAATATGCCTTGGATAGGGCATCTTGATCAACATGGACGAGTTGGGCCAAATGGAGCATTTCAGTGCTGTATGACTTACATACACGATACTCCACAAAAATCTGCAGAACCACCTAATAATCATTTGAATCTCTCCACTCTTTCTATGATCAGCATTCACCAGGCTTGTACAGTATTGAATGGGCCAGTTGTTATTAAACACAAATTAAATCCTCACCTGAAAATCTGGAAAAGTTTCGAATAGGTATGAGTCTTTGTCGAGTCTTCTTAGTATTTTCATCTTCATAGATTAAAACAATGGTGGGTGGTTTAAATTTAACACCACATTTCCTTGGTATATAGGTCATCTTGTTTCAGCTGCAAGACTAAAATTGTAGTCAATTCATCAGCAAGATGTGGGAATTAATGATATGACAATCAGTAATTCTCTGCATGTCTCTAGCTATCTTCAGAATCATTTTCCACATTTTAAAAGGATTGTTGATAATCCACGAGAAATCCTATTTGGGGGGAAAAAACGTAAATTAAAATAATAGTGTCTTGCAAAATTTTAGAATACAGGTAGGTGTTGGTTGCAGTATTGAATATGCAGATATTACACCTCAAATGACCTGCTTCAGTTTATTCAATGTGACCACATTGACGCTATGGCTAAGAAAACGCATAAACATTTTTATTTTCTGTTACTTAGGAATTGTCGTTATCCATTTTCATAAAAATTCTTAACATTTTAACACAATCTCTGTTTTTTGTATGTTCCTTGATTGATACTTGCTCCACTAGGCAAGCTCATTTTCCAGAATCAGGTCCATCAATGCCACTTTTTTTTTTTTTAAATCGAGCCAGAAATGTGCTGCTTCCCTCCTTTTCCTTGCTTCTTTCCTTTGGATCTTGGAATATTTAGAATGCAATCCTCCCCATTTTCAGCCAGGTCTCCGTTCATGCCATGGGCAAGTGGGCTGAGGAATGTCTAATGATGTTGAATGCAGATAAGTGCGAGCCGTTGCATTTTGTAAAGTCAAACTAGCACAGGACCTTCACGGTGAATGTTAGGGCCCTGGGGAGTGTTGAAGAGATAGGGATTTGGAAGTAAAGGTACATAGTTCCCTGAGAGTGGCATCACACTCGGGTGGTCACGAAAGCTTTCAGTACATTGACCTTCATCAGTCAGGGTACTGAGTAGAGAAGTTGGGACATTATGCTACAGTTGTATGAGACATGTGTGAGGTCGCATTTAGAATAATACTAGACTAAGTGGGACCCGTTGGGTCCCATGTTCACACGGGAGGGCTGGTCCCCCAACACAATATTCCACCTCTTCACCAATTCCAATATTGGTGGCCAGTGGGGGGGGGGGGAGCTTTCTGGAGCACTAGTATGGGTGTTGTGGGCTGAAGGGACTGGTTTCCAGAGGGCTAGTATGGACATTGTGGGCCAAATGGATTCTTGGGGTGGCAGCTCAGTCACTCAAGCCTGATGTGCTGGCAGCTCACTCACGGCTGGTGGGCTGGCAGTTGACTCACGGCTATTCCTTGCAATTCCATTTCAAGCAGGGTGCAAGGCCACCAAATTCAAGTGCAGTTTCCGACCACTTCAAGCAGGATGCAAGGCCACCGAATTCAAGTGCAGTTTCATACCACTTCAAGCTGGGTGCAAGGCCAACGAATTCAAGTGCAGTTTCATACCACTTCAAGCAGGGTGCAAGGCCACCAAATTCAAGTGCAGTTTCATACCATTTCAAGCAGGGTGCAGGGCCACCAAATTCAAATGTAGTTTCATACCATTTCATGCAGGGTGCAATGCCACCAAATTTGAATGCAGTTTCATACCATTTCATGCAGGGTGCAAGGCCACCAAATTAAAATTCAGTTTCATACCATTTCATGCAGGGTGCAAGGCCACCACATTCAAATGCAGTTTCATACCATTTCAAGCAGGGTGAAACCAACATAAAACCACACAAAACACCACACTCACAGTTCAGTAGACATTGTGTGTTCATTTGATTCACAGCTCAGACAGAGTCATGACCTCTCCCTCCCCCATCTTGCAGAGACTGAGCCACACCCACACTTCTGGGTTTTATAATCCCTCCCCCCGGAAAGGGCGTGGCCTTCATGGTGTGATTGACAGGCGAGAGATGCTCAATATTTTTAAAACACTAATAACTCTTTTATATTTCATTGATGGGAAGAATCCTCTGCACCTGATGAGCGGAGGGGGACTGAGTAAGATGGCCAAAAATCACAGCCGTAAGTGGTAGCGTTTTATCTAAAATCAATATACAGTGCAAACAGGAAGTTGTCAAGTTTAGACTTTTAATCACTTGCCATTTCAAACCAACCACCACCAACCATTTGCTGTGCTTTATTTCAAACCAACCATTTGCTGTGCCTAATTTCAAACCAACCACCGCCACCAACCATTTGCTGTGCCTAATTTCAAACCAACCACCACCAACCATTTGCTGTGCCTAATTTCAAACTAACCACCACCACCAACCATTTGCTGTGCCTAATTTCAAACCAACCACCACCACCAACCATTTGCTGTGCCTACAAACCAACCACATTTTCATTTTCAAACCACATTAAGGGCACTCAATGTCAGTAAAACCACACTCACAGTTTAGTAGACATATGTTCAGTGTTATTCACAGCTCAGACTGAGAGACGTGACCCTCTCGCTCCCCCATCTTGCAGAGACTGACTGAGGCACTCAACAACCCTCTGGAAGGGGCGTGGCCTTCAGGAGAGAGAATCTCAACATTTTTTAAACACTAATAACTTTTATTTTTCATCGATGGGAAAAATCCTCTTGTCCTGCACAGTGGAGGGGGACGGAGTAAGATGGCCAAAATTCACGGCCGTAAGTGGCAGCGTTTTTTCTAAAATCAATATACAGAACAGGAGGTGGCCAAGATCAGACTTTTAGTAGTATAGATGTTCAGTTTTAGTCACCTTGCTATAGGAAGGATATCATTAAGCTGGAAAGTGTGCAGAGAATATTTACGAGGATACTGCCAGGACCCAAGGGACTGAGCTACATGGAAACATTAGGCAGGCTTGGACGTTATTCCTTGGAGCATAGGAGGCTGATGGTGATCTTTTGGAACTATAAAATCATGAGGGGACATGATAGGGTAAATGCACAGAGTCTTTTACTCAGGGCAAGGGAATCGAGAACTAGAGGACATAGGTGAGAGGGGCAAGACTTAATAACTACTTGGAGAGGCAATTTTTTCCACACAGTCATCGGGTGGCGCCGCACGTGGCAACTTCGCCAGCAGTTTGTCCGTCTTCGCCCTTTTTGTTATTTTTAATCTGTCTTAGTCTGTTTTTGGAGGTTTCTTAGTCTTTAATGTGGGGGGGGGGGGAAGAGGGGAACCTGTTTCCCAGTCACATCCTGGGTCGAGGATGCATCTTTTCTCCAAGTCACATCTTCGCCTCCCCCCCCCCCCTTGCGGTCTACCAACTGGATTGGCGCGGCTTTTCCTGCCGGAGACCAGCCAGAGCTTCAGCAGTGGCGCAGCACTGAATTCCATCGCGGAGCAGGCGATGCCTTACCGGGGATCGCCGTGTTGAAGCTCATGAGTGTTGGGCCTGCTGATTAACACCGTGGAGCTGTGGTTTGCTGATTCTAACATCGCGGAGGTCTGGGACCCCTTGCCGGGGTGTCGTCAGTGTTGGAGCTCCGCCCAGCTCGGCCTGTGGACTTCGGGAGCTGCGGTCTCCGGTAGGACGTGGCCGATTTGGAAACTCCAAGCCGCTGAGAGCGCTCTGACGTCGGAGCTCCGATCATCCCGGCGAGTGGGCCTGAACATCGGGCCGCTGTAGCGGCGACTGCGGAAGGCTCAAAGGCCCCGACCATGGGTGAACAAAGAGGAAGATGACTGAACTGTATTGCCTTCCCTCACAGTGGGAAATGTTGATTCCGCTGTGTGGGGATGATGTTTATGTTAAACTCTATCGTGTATTATGTTCTTTTTATTCGTATGGCGGTTTGGTAACTCAAAACTCAGTGTACCAATTGGTGCATGTGACAATAAATGGAACTTGAACGAGCTGCCAGAAGAGGTAGTTGATGCAGGTACTAGAACAGCTTTTAAAAGATATTTGGGACTGGTACATGGATAAGAAAAGTTACGAGGGGTATGGGGCAAATGCAGTCAAATGGGACTAGCTTAGATGGGGCATCTTGACAAGTTGAGCTGAAGGGCCTGTTTCCGTGCTCTATGATTCCAACTGCAAATCATTGGCCATGTTTAATTTGCTCCTTGCATTTACTTATATGCACACTAATCTTAAATGTTGTTCTCATAGTGTGTGCTTATTTACATCTCTCATTTATTTCCCCCAACTTCCTTTCCCCTCAGCATAAATAAATGTTTCCATAAGCACAGTCGGTCCGCTCTATCATGGTTTCAATATCCCAGGAATCTGAAGTCCTCCCTTCCACATCATCTGTCCTACCATGCTTATCTATCCTCCCATTTCTATACCCAATGACAGAATAAACCTGGGAATACCACATTTGCAAGTCCAACTTCTGAATCTCTTTCCAATTTCTTAAAATCTGCTTTCAGGATCTCACCCTTTTTTTCTAACAAATCTATTGATACTGATATCAACCACTATCTTTGACTGCTCACTCTCCCCTTCTGGAATGTTCTGCAGCTGCTCAATTAACTCAACTTGGCATCAGGGAGGCTACTTAACATTCTGATTGCATGTTCTGCTCCACTGACTAAAGAATCCCTGTAGCTGTGGCTCTCATAACCTTTCTCTTCCCTGTACAGCAGAGTTACTCATGCTCTATGTCCTTCAGGCCAGCTGCAATCTCCAGGGTAACCTCTCTTCCAATAGTGTTCAAAACAAAATTTCCAGAGAATGGGTCTCCACATAAAACGTCGATAAATGTCCTTCCACAGATACTGCAGAACTGCCGAGTTCCTCCAGCACTGGAGTCTCCAATATTTAATAATGGGATTTCCTGATCCACATGTCTGCTCTTTTTTTTTTTTTTTTTTTCTTCTTTTTTTTTTTAAATTAAAAATAGAAAAATGTGAGATATATAGTGTGTGAAAAAGAAAAATAAAGAATGAAATAAGAAAGTTGAGACATAGAAAATAGAAGAAAGAGAATAGATGAAAAGAAAAGAAGAAAAGAAAATAGGAGATCATTTATAATCTTGACCATCCGCAGTCACGGATTAGCTTTTACACCTGTTTTGCACCATACGTTTCCAAAAAGACGACAAATGGAGACCAACTCGTTATGAATTGGTCAAATTTATCTATTAGGAGGAATCGCATTTCCTCAAGATGTGCGGTATCCAACATACTTGCAATCCACATTTTGAGCGTTGGTATTGGTGTATTTTTCCAAAATTTCAATATTAATTTTTTTGCTATTATTAAACCATAATTAAAAATTGACTTTTGAGATGAGCTCAATTTGTTCCCGTCTTCCATTACCCCAAATATAATCAATTCATTATTGGGTTCCATTTTTGTCTTAAATAATTTTGTAAATATTTCGAAAATATCACTCCAAAATCCATGAAGTTTTATACAAGAAACAAAAGAGTGTGTTATAGTTGCTTCTTGGATTAAACATTTATCGCAAATGGGCGATATATTTGGATAAAATTTATTTAATCTTGTTTTTGAGTAATATAATCTATGTAAAATTTTAAATTGGATTAGATTATGTCTTGCGTTAATCGAACACTTGTGAATGTATGTCAAATACTTTTCCCATGTAGCCTTCGTAATTTTTATCAATAATTCCCGTTCCCACTCTTCTCTAATTACCTCAGTCACAGGTAAATCTATATTTAAGATACTATTATATAAATATGCTATTAATTTTTGTGTATCAGCTTTTATATTCATTACTTCTTCTAGTAAATCAGGAGTTCTTTTTTGATATCCCTGTATGTATGTCTTCAAAAAATTACAAATCTGAAAATATTTAAAATAATGAGTGTTTTTCAGTTTAAATTTTAATTGTAATTGTTGAAATGATAGTAAATCTCCCATTTCATACATATCCCCGATCCTTTTAATTCCTAAACTTTCCCATTGATTATATATTTTATCCATCATAGATGGTTTAAATAAAGGATTATTCGCTATCGGTGTTAACAATGATAGGTTTCTTAATTTTAAGGCTAGTTTTATTTGTTTCCATATTCTTATTGTATCTTGTATAATTGGGTTTTTCTTATATATTGTATTGTTCATTTTTTTCGGGGAGAAGAGGATTGTTCCTATATTACAAGGATAACAATCATCTTTCTCCATTTTTATCCATTCTGTTTGTTGAGTTGAACTATCCAACCAGTAAATTATATTCTTAATATGTATTGCCCAATAGTAATACAAAAAATTAGGGAGTGAAAGTCCCCCGACATCTTTTGGTTTACATAAGTGTTCTTTTTTAATTCTATGTGATTTGTAATCCCAAACAAAATTAGTAATATTAGCATTCAGTTTAGAGAAGAAATATTTTGGTACATATACTGGTATAGATTGAAATAAGTATAATAACTGTGGTAAGAAGCTCATTTTAATAGCATTTATTCTGCCTATTAATGATAAAGGGAGTGTTTTCCAAAATTTTATCATTATATTAAGTTTATTTATTAAGGGTATAAAATTAGCGTTGAATAAAGCTTTATGTTTTCTAGTAATCTGTATACCCAGATATTTGAATTTTTCTGTTGCTATTTTAAAGGGAAATTTCAATAAGTGTGTGGATTCTTGAGGTTTTAACGTCATAATTTCACTTTTGTTCCAATTTATTCTATATCCTGAAAAGGACCCAAATTCCTCTATTAAATTTAATAAATTTGGTATACTCGTTTGTGAATTTGTTATATATAACAAAATATCGTCTGCATACAATGAAATTTTATTATTTGAGTCCCTAGTATTATAACCCTGAATATTCGGATGGCTTCTTATACTTTCAGCCAGAGGTTCTATCATAAGGGCAAATAGCAGGGGTGATAAAGCACATCCCTGCCTATTACCCCTTGATAATTGAAATTTTTGAGATAACATGCTGTTAGTTAATATTCTTGCCATCGGTTTATCATATAATAATTTCACCCATGCAATAAAATTCTCTCCCATATTAAATTTTTGTAATACTATGTATAAATACTGCCATTCTACCTGATCAAATGCTTTCTCTGCGTCCAAAGAAATAATTGCTAAGTCTTTTTCTTCCTTTTTATGTGAGTACATTATATTAAACAGGCGTCTCAAATTATTAAATTAATATCTTTTGGGTATAAACCCCGTTTGATCAGGGTTTATCAATTTACTAATATATTTGCTTAGTCTTCTAGCTAAGGTCTTTGCTAGAATTTTCTGGTCGGTATTTAGAAGTGATATAGCTCTATATGAACCCGGTTCCTCTAGATCTTTATCTTTCTTTGGAATAAGCGTAATAGTTGATTCTGCTAATGTTTCAGGTAATTTATTTTCTTTAAAAACGTGAGTATATAAATTAAATAGATAGGGGGTCGTTATCTCATGAAACTTTTTATAAAATTCATTACTAAAACCATCTGGTCCCGGTGTCTTACCATTTTTCAGCAATTTTATTGTTTCACCTATTTCTTCGATTGTAATTTGCGCTCCTAGTTCTTCTTGTTCCAAAAGGTCAAGTTTTGGTAGATTACATTTATCTAAAAAGTTTGTAATTTTACTATCTTCTGTTTTGGTTTTTGATGTGTATAAATTCTGATAAAATTGAACAAATCTTTTATTGATATCTTTAGGTAGTATTAGTAATTCACCATTCTCAGATTTAATTTTATTTATAGTATTTTCCTTTTCCTGTTTTTTCAATTGACGCGCCAACAGCTTATGTGGTTTGTCACCAAACTCAAAATGTTCCTGTTTTGTAATTTGGAATAATCTTATTACTCTTGCCGAGAGAATTCGGTTAAGTTTAAATTTCAGTAGTATTATCTTATTATGTTTATCTATAGTGGGATCTTTAGCATTATCTAACTCTAACTGTCTTATTTCTTGTTCTAACAGCATCTGTTCAGTTTTATTCTTCTTATTTTGAAAAATTTCATATGAAATTATAATTCCTCTAATAAATGCTTTAAAAGTTTCCCATATTAAAGAAGGTGAGGTACCTGGTGTATCATTTATCTCAAAAAATGATATCATTTGTTGTTTCAAATATTGATAACCCTGTAGGTCATTTAATATATATGTGTTAAACCTCCAAAAAAAATTTTTCCCCGGCATTCCTTCAAATTTTACTAAAAAAGTCAATGGAGAGTGATCAGAAATACTACTAATATGGTAAGTTGGGTTAATTATATATGGCATTAATTTCCTATCCACTAAAAAATAATCAATTCTTGAGTATGTTTTATGTACCGAAGAGTAAAACGAGTATTCCCTTCCTGCTGGGTTAGCAGATCTCCATACATCTGTTATGTTAGTATTTTTTATATATGTATTTAGAAATTCACTAGTCTTAGATTTTGTATTACTCCTTCTTTGTTTTGCTGATTTGTCTAAGTAAGGATCTAAAACACAATTAAAATCCCCTCCTATTATGACATTTTGATAATTAAACTCCAGTATTATATCTATAATTTTCTCAAAAAATTGAGGGTTATCAAAATTCGGAGCGTAAATATTTACCATAGTTATTGGGGTAGCATAAATTTCTCCCGAAACTATAATATACCTTCCCTCTTTATCTGATATAGTATTCTTTAATTTGAACGGTATACCTTTTCGAATAAGAATAGCCGTACCTCTAGATTTAGAAGTAAATGACGAATAATATGTTTGGCCTATCCACTTCGCCTTTAATCTCATTTGTGTTTCCTGTTTCATGTGAGTTTCTTGCAAGTAGATTATGTCGCTTTTCAAAGATTTTAGGTGAGCAAAAATTTTACCCCTCTTTATTGGTTCATTGGCACCCCTTATATTCCAACTACAGAATGTGATTCCTCCATTCTTTATTTGCCTATCGTCCTGCATTGTATATCAAAGTGATGTTCTTGAAACATATGGTGCAAACAAATACCTCCGTGTTCTGGACGTTGGGTGGTCATTCCAAATTTTTAAGTTTACATTACATCTCCATCTCCAAAAGTGCCTTAGATAAAGCAAGAAAAGTTGTGATTTACAATTAATTAAGTGATTTAAAAAAAAAAGTGAAATTAAGGTATCTAAAAGCAGGTACCTTAAAGACAAGTAGCCACCTAAGGTGGCGAAAGGATTATCGACTTCCGTTGATGTTATTTTACAGTGAGCCCCAATCCCTTATTAACACCTCGTAAAAAATAATTTAAAAAAAAAACCTACAAACCATCTCGTTTATTCTTGTATAACTTTATCAAACTAGCGTTAGTAAAATGATCCTGATCCACATGTCTGCTCTTTATAGACCGTCTGGTCAACATCTATTTCCTCTCTTCCTGTACACTTGAGCTGCAGGATAGTAACTTCCTGAAGGATGCTGACCAAGAAATACTCAGCTTCAGAGATGGACCAATTCAGTTAATTCCCAGTGACGTTAAAGAATGGCTGAGGGATTTGGATAAAGCATAGTCTGCAAGACAAAACAACTCTCCAGTGTTTTACAGCAGACTTGCGCACCAGAACTGACTGTACTTCTAGCCAGGCAGTTCCAGCAGTTTCAATACTGACTTCTACCTGACAATTTAGAAAAAATTGCCCAAGCATATATCTACAAAAAGGACAAATCCAATCCAATTATTTACCATCCAGTGAGTCTGCTCTTATTATTAGCAAAGTGCAGAAAGTGAAGTCGACAGTGCTACCAAGTGGAAAAGTCACCATTACTCTGCTCACCAATCCCAGCCGCAGACTCTGGTGAGTTTCTCTCACAACATTGTCCGAAGCCTAACTATTCACAGCCACATCATCAATGACCTTTACAAGTGACGTGATTGAACAACTCCAGTAGGACAGTACACCACTAACCTTGACGTTCAATGGCATTCCCATCATCTAATACCCACTGTGGCATCGGGGATGACGCTCGGTTCGGAAATGACCACACCGACACTACGATGAACTCACGTGATATATTTTATTTACAGTGATAAGAAAGTCCAGGACGCATTGAGGGCGCTGCGCTTCCCTTGCCGTCAGAGCACATGTGTGATGACCCTGGCGATCTCAGGATTGTCCCAGCAGCTTGTGCTGGTCATCAAAGGAGGAGGCGTGGTGATCTTAGGCTTCTTCATGCAGTTCACCCTTGCCTCGAGAGGAGGAGCTGGCGACCTCAGGTTTCTTCCTGGCGGCTCAGCTTTCGGCTTGAAGAGGCAGCGCTGGTCGTCTCTGGATTATCCTGACGGCAAGTCTTTGCCTCTGTGTGTGTGTGTGTGGGCACAGTCCCTCATTGTCTGTGGTCAGAAAGAGGTTCTGGCATCTCAGGCTTGCCCCAGCCACTCAGTGTTAGCCTTAGTAGAAGCGCTGTGTGTTTAGGGTTTCTCCCTGGCAACCCAGTCCTGATCACAAAGTGGCACTGGTGGTCTCGGATTTGTCTTAGTGGCTCAGTCTTCCTCGAACATGCGACAGAGAACCACAGCTAGCAGGGAGGTGTCCCATTTTGTCTCTCTTCCTTCTTTTGTCTCTCTTCCTTCTTTTGTCTCTCTTCCTTCTTTTGTCTCTATTCCTTCTTCCGTCTCTCTTCCTTCTTCCGTCCCTCTTCCTTCTTCCGTCCCTCTTCCTTCTTCCGTCCCTCTTCCGTCTGTTAATGGCTGGATTGTCTGGGTTTTATAGGTTCAAGTAGCCAACAAATATCAGCTAATTGGCCCCAGCTGTAACTAATAATGGTCAGTCAGCCAGTGATAGGGATTAGAGTGACATCCAAGGGAGAGGGCGCTGTCACACCACCAAGAACATTCTGAGGGTCACCATTGATCAGGATTCAAGAAAACCAGTTATAAATACTGTGGCTGCAAGAGCAAGTCAGAAGATGTGTATCATTATTATACTTAGTCTTATCAGTTACTAACAATCAAATTACAATATTTCAGCACCATAAATGTCACTACTAAAATTAAAATTAATTTTATTAAGTTCAAGTTCACATTTATTGCCACATGCACCAATTAATACATTTGCGCTACCATACAGCCATACGAATAAAAAGAACACAATACACAATTGAATTTAAGATAAACATCCAGCGGAATCACTGTGATGGAAAACAATAAAGTTCAGTCATCTTCCTCTTTGTTCACCTGCGATCGGGGCCTAGAACCCTCCGCATTCTTCACCATTAGGGTTGCACAGTGGCACGCACAGCTGGTAGAGCTGCTGCCACACAGTGGCATTGACCAAGTTCGATCCTGACCTCGGGTGCTGTCTGTGTGGGAAACTGCGTTAATTTCCTCCCACTCCCAAAGACATGGGATTTGTAGGTAAATTGCCCTCTGTAAAACTTGCCCCTAGTGTGTAAGGAGTAGATGAGAAAATGAGATAGAGAAAAAGAGCCTGTTTCTTTGCTGTATTTCTAAACTAAACTAAGTTCAGTTGCCTACATAGTATATTAATCTACAACATAACTTCAACTATCTATTAACGAAGTTCATTCTTTTTTTTTTTTTTTAATTTTTATTTATTAGAAGTACATTACATTACAACCACATACATTAATACTCGTCATTTATATCTTCTTACAATTAATGTACTCCCTTTATTTATTTTTTTACACTAGAAAAAGAAAAGATTGAAAGAGAGAAGAAAGTGAAGGAAAAAGTGCAAGTGTAGAAAAGTGTAGAAAATGTAACAACAAAAAAGGACGAAGACCCTATAAGAGCGAAATTGAAAACAAAAAGAAAAAGAGTTAAGAAATAGGCCCTAAGAAAAGAAAAGAGAAAGAGAAAAAAAAGAGAAACAAATGTTTTTTTTTGAGCATCACGTAAATAGGACATACCAACTCTTCAACTATCATCCCCCCTTACCCGACCTCAATTTTTTTATTTTTTTAAAGTACTTTTGCACCCTATGTTTGTAATAATTCTATAAATGCAGACCACGTCAGGTGGAAGTGATCTGGTTTACCTGCTAGGAGGAGTCTTATCTCTTCAAGGTGTAATGTTTCAAACATATTTGAAATCCACATATTTATAGTTGGTATTGGAGCCTTCTTCCAAAATTTTAGAATTAGCTTTTTTCCAGTTATTAACCCATAGTCCATTAATTTCTTTTGAAACACATTTAGTTCTGGATCATCTTCCGTTATTCCGAAGATAATCCATTCTGCTTTGGGTATCAGTCTTGTTTTAAATAACTTTGTAAAGATTTCAAAAATTTCATTCCAAAATTTTTGAATTTTTGTACAGAAGACAAATGAGTGCGCTATAGTTGCTTCTTGGGATTGACATTTATCACAAATAGATGATACGTTTGGGAAAATTTTATGAATTTTAGTTTTCGAATAATATAATCTATGTAAAATTTTAAATTGTATTAAAGTGTGTCTTACATTAATCGAGCATTTATGCACTTTTAATAAGTATTCATTCCAACTTTCCTTTGAAATTTTAATAGCTAACTCTTGTTCCCAGTCTCTTCTGATACCCTCCGTAGATGGTATTTGTGCATTTAAGATAATATTGTACAAATATGATATTAAGTTTGCTGATTCCGCTTTTATCTGCATTGCCTCGTCCAGTACATCTGCTGGGTTATTATGATGATCTTTTGTATATTTTTTCAAATAGTCGCATATTTGAAAGTATTTAAAATATTGATTATTTCCGAGTTTATATTTTATTTGTAATTGTTGAAATGAAAGTAATTTTCCAGTTTCATACAAGTCACCAAGCGTTTTAATTCCTAGTCTATCCCATTGTGTATAAGCTTTATCTATAATAGAAGGACTAAACGAAGGGTTATTGACTATAGGTAATAAAAGTGATAAGTTTCTTAATTTTAAATTTTGTTTTATTTGTTTCCAAATACGGATTGTACTATGAATAATTGGGTTCTTATTATAGTTTATGTTATTCAATTTCATTGGAGAGAGGAGGATCGCTCCAATGTTTCTAGAGGAGCAATCCTCTTTCTCCATTACAATCCAGTCTACTTGCTGGGCGGAGTTATCCATCAGTTGAATCATGTTTTTAATATTTACTGACCAATAATAATACATAAAATTAGGTAGTGCTAGACCCCCCAATACTTTAGATTTATTCAGATGGGTTTTTTGTATTCTATGTGATTTATAGTCCCATATAAAATTAGTGATATCCGAGTCGAGTTTTTTTAAAAACTTCTTAGGTAAGTATATAGGAATTGATTGAAATAGGTATAAAATTTGTGGTAAAAAGATCATTTTTATTGCGTTTATTCGGCCTATTAAAGACATCGGGAGCGTTTTCCAGAATTTAATTAATGTATTCAGTTTATTAAGTAAGGGGTCAAAATTTGCCCTGAACATACCTTGATATGTTCTGGTAATTTCGATTCCCAAATATTTAAATTTTTCTGTAGCTATTTTAAAAGGGAATTTTAAAAGATGTGTTGAATCTTTCGGTTTTATTGACATAATTTCACTTTTATTCCAATTTATTCTATATCCAGAAAAAGATCCGAAGTCTTCAATTAAATTTAATATATTTGGTATAGTGATTTGAGGTTTTGTAATATACAATAATATATCATCCGCGTATAAAGATATTTTATTATATGAGTCTTTAGTATTATATCCATGAATATCAGGGTGTATTCTAATTTTTTCTGCTAGCGGTTCAATAATGAGAGCAAACAGCTGTGGTGATAATGAGCATCCTTGTCTATTTCCCCTTGATAGTTGAAATTTCGAGGATAATATGTTATTAGTAAGTATTCTAGCTGTAGGTTTGTTATATAGTAACTTAATCCATAAAATAAAATTCTCTCCCAGTTGAAATTTTTGTAATACTTTATCCATATAATTCCATTCTACTTGATCAAATGCTTTTTCAGCATCCAGCGAAATAATTGATAATTCTTGATCTTCAGATTTGTGTGAGTGCATTATGTTGAGTAGACGTCTCATATTATTAGAAGAGTATCTCTTAGGGATAAACCCTGTCTGATCTGGGTTTATTAATTTACTAATGTATTTACTTAATCTTCTAGCTAATGTTTTCGCTAATATTTTTTGATCTGTGTTTAACAATGCTATAGCTCTATATGAGCCAGGTTCTTCTAAATCTTTATTTTTCTTAGGTATTAATATAATCGTTGATTCCGCTAATGTATCAGGTAGTATTCGTTTTTTTAAAGCGTATTGGTACATTTTTTGTAATCTTGGTATTATTTTATCATAAAAGCTATTATAAAATTCATTAGTAAATCCATCAGGGCCTGGTGTTTTTCCATTTTTTAGTGAGTTTATTGTATCTTCTAATTCCTTAATTGAGATTTGTGCACCCAGTTCCTCTTGTTCCTTCAGCTCTAACTTTGGAAGATTGCAGGTATCCAAGAACTTTGTGATATTATTGGAATCAATTATCGTTTTAGATGTATACAAATTCTCGTAAAATTGCGCAAATCTTTTATTAATATCCTTCGGTGTTGTTAATAATTCCCCTTTATCTGATTTGATCTTTGGTATAGTATGTTCCTTTTCTCGTTTTTTTAGCTGGCGAGCCAAAAGTTTATGCGGTTTATCCCCAAATTCAAAGTGCTCTTGTTTTGTAATTTGAAAAAGTCTTATAAGTTTGGCAGATAATAATTTATTTAATTTAAATTTTAAAATTATTATTTTATTATGTTTATCTATTGATGGATCTTTAGCATTATCTATATCCATTTGTCTAATAAGTTCTTCTAACTGTCTTTGTTCATTCTTATTCTTTTTATTTTGAAAAGCTTGATATGAAATTATAATACCCCTAATGTATGCTTTAAAAGATTCCCAAAGTAAAGTAGGCGATATATCTGAAGTATCATTTGTTTGAAAAAAGACCTCCATTTGTTCTTTTAAATATATACTCGCTTGTGGATCTTTTAAAATTTGAGAGTTAAATCTCCAGAATGAATTATTCTTAGACAATCCTTCCAGTTTTAAAAAGAAAGTTAGTGGAGAATGGTCTGAAATTGAATTTGTATGGTATATTGCATTAGATGTTTGGGGGATTAATTTTGTATCCAGCAGAAAGTAGTCTATACGTGAGTATGTCTTATGTACCATTGAGTAAAACGAATATTCCCTGCCAGTTGGATTCACAATTCTCCAAACATCTGCTATATTAGTGTTATTTACGTAGGTATTGAGGAGTTCCCCAGTTTTCGATTTCATATTCCCTCTCTGTTTTTGACTTGATTTATCTAAGTACGGATCTAAAACACAGTTAAAGTCTCCGCCTATTATAACATTTTGATAGTTTGACTCTGCAATTATATTGAAGATTTTATTGAAAAAGTGGGGGTTATCAAAGTTAGGGGCATATATATTTACCAAAGTAAGTGGAGTGTCATGGATTTCTCCATTAACTATTAGGTATCTCCCTTCTATATCTGTTATAATATTCTTTGCTTTAAATGGTATACCTTTTCTTATGATAATTGACGTGCCTCTAGATTTTGAAGTGAATGAAGAGTGGTATGTTTGACCTATCCATTTCGCCCTCAGCCTAACTTGGTCCTGAGGTTTTAGGTGTGTTTCTTGTAGGAAGGTAATGTCAGAATTATACATTTTTAGCTGAGCTAATATCTTACCCCTTTTGATAGGTTCGTTAATACCTCTTATATTCCAACTACAAAATGAGATTCCTCCTAGGTTCTTTTGTGTGGTGTCATGCATTTTGAATAATTATAGTACCTTTGAATCTTGTGGTGCGTCCATGTCCCAGGTCTTTAGGTATTGGGGGAGTTTTTGAATTATTAACTTTTGTTGGTTTGTCCATATTACTCTTATCACTAAACACAAAACACAAACAAGTGATTTTATGTGATAAAAAAAAAACTAAAAAAGTGAGGCTACAGTGTCTATAGTCGGCACTGTAGCGAGTGACCCACCTGTAGGTGGGAAAAAACCTTATTTTGACTTCCATTGCGTTGTTACTCAACTAGCTCCGCTCTCTTAGTTAATCATAACATATTAAAATATTAAAACGAGGCCTCACATTCAGATGTATAATACAATTTTACCCTGATATTTCCTTATAACATATATATATATCAGAGTTTAATTATTAAACCAATATTTTTGATTTCAATAAGAATCAACTGTTGGTTGAAGGGGTTAACGAGACGTGCTCCTGGACATAAGCCAGGAGCTCGTTTCTCATCCCTTCCTCCCGCTTATAGACAAGGTTACAATTTATTAAAAATTCATATTAGTATGTTAGTTCATTATTTTTATTTTTTATTTTTTTTGTTAGTATTCTAATCTAACCTGCATAACTTTTAAAGTTGTTAATAGGGTAAGTTCTTACAATTGGTTATAACATTTTAATCAATAAGCAATTATTTTCTAATTCATATTCCAGCTGTAAAGCTGTTTACACGTTTTGAACAGAAAATGTCCTTGATTCAACATTCCAGAGATAACAGTGTAACTATCCCCAGACAAAACATAGCTGAGAATTATTCGGATCTGCCAAAGCTCCCTTTTATTTCTGTTTTTCAACAATCGTTTGGGCATATTTGAAAGCGTCTTCAGGCTTAACAAATGATTTTTCAAGACCATTAAAGGAAATACGCATTTTCGCGGGATAAAAAACCCCAAATCTGACCCCTTCTCTCCCTCTTAAAAGATCTTTAACCTTATCAAATTTGTTTCTTTTTTGCACAATTTCATGTGGGTAGTCCCTGAATATCTTAATAGTGTCCTTGTCCAGCCGCAATTGTACACCATATTTGATTTTACTCATAACGTATTCCAGTTCTGCAGTATCTCGAAATTTCACTATAATATGTCGTGGATAAGCTTTTCCCGCATCAGATCTTTTTCCGAATCTTGGGACACGATGAGCCACTTCGATTTTCGGTTCCTTGGAAAGATTCAACAGTTGTTTCAGCAAGCCCATGGCAAATTCACGTACCTGTTCCCCTTCTGCCCCCTCTGAAACACCAAGAATTCTCAGATTCTGGCGTCTAGAGCGAGCTTCCAGGTCCAGGCATTTGAATGAGACTTTCTCTAGTTGAGTCCCCATTTGTAGTGATGCTTGTTCGTTTTCTCGCCTCATTTGCTCATGTTCTTGCCTCAATTTCGCCATGTCTTCAACCAGTCGAGCCGTATTTTTCTCCAATTCCGTAATTGTGTGCATACTTGCAGCTACTGTTTCAAGTACAGCCGTGAACTTATCCGTAGTAATTACATCCATCTTATCCATTTTCTCTGATAGTCCATCTTTCACCTCATCAATTCGTTTATTCATAATGTCCAGTAAATCCGTCATATTCTTCTGGTTACCAGCATTTAAATCCTTCATCATCTTCTCCATTCCTTCCATCAATTTTGCCGAGTTTTCCTTCATTTCCTTCTTATCTTCCACCCTATTATCCGAGATCTCATCTTTCAAATTTTTCATTGATTTCTTCAAGTCATCAAAGTCTTTCTTAGATCTTGTATCCATTTCTGCAGCCACTTCAGAGACTTCAGAGGTAACTTCTGCCTCAAACTTTTTCGACAGCTTATTCACAGCTCTCTGAGGGCTCACAGCTGGACTCAATTTACTCATTTAAAGGGCTTCAAACCACCGTTTAAAACATCGCGTTTAACGATGACGTCATCAGCGCGGTAACCAGAAGCTCCGGTAAGGTTTTTAAAAACAATCCCGATTTTCGGACCCGTTTTACATGATAAATCGTGAAGTTTTTCGAGAGAGGAGCTGGGTACACGTCTGTTAGTCTAACATGACGCCACCGGAAGTCCACGAAGATCATTCTGTCCAATCATTGAACCTCCACTGTTTCATTCCTCTCCCATGCTCCCTCCCATTTTCTTTACATTTTTCACAATTAAAAATTGGTATTACCATTGGCTTCCAACTGAATCTGTCATGCAATGTTAGTCTTATTGAAGTAAAACTGGCTTACTGAGCATTGTGGTGGATGGACAATATTCAGGCTGGATGTCTGTGACCAGCTTTCATTGGTCAAGACATTGAGTATAAAAGTCAGGAAGTCATGGTGCAGCTTTAAAGGACTTTGGTTAGGCTGCATTTGGAGTATTGTGCAGTTCTGGTCGCCCCATAAAAGGAAGTACTGGAAGTTTTGTAAAGGGTGCAGAGCAGAATGATGCCTCGATTATGAGGTACTAGCTTATAGGGAGTGTTGGACAGACTTGGATTTTCTCTGGAATGGTGGACGGAGCAGGGAGACCTGTTAGAAGTATATGGGCAGTTAGAATCATTTCCCAGGATGGAAAAATCAAATCATAGAGGGCATAGGTTTAAGGTGAGAGGGGCATAGTTGAAAGATGTGCGAGGCACTTGTTTTCCCCTTTTGTGCGTGGTGGGTGCCAGGAGTGACGGTGGAGGCAGATACGATAGTGACATTTATGAGACCTTTGGATAGGCATATGGATATACAGGGAATGAAGGAGCATGGATTATGTGCAGGCAGATAAGAGTTGATCTTTTCATGTTCAACATAGACATTGTGAGCTGAAGGACTGTTCCTGTGCCATACTGTTCTATGTTGAATCTCTTAACTCTTTTTCCACCACCCTTACAGGCCTCTAGTGCCAGACCATTTGTGCCATAAACTGGACCTGATATTGGAGTATGCAGGTAGCCAAATGAAGGGAGTGGATGGACTGTCAGTAAAAAAAACACATTTTGGAGATAGTGACCATTACTCCATATACTTAAAGAAAGGAATGGAATCAAGGCTTTAAATTGAGGCAAGGTAAATTTTATTAACACAAGGGCAAAGGCAAAGGTAGATTGGGAGCATCTACTTGCATGCGTGTCTATATCTGCACAGTGTGAAGCAAACAAAGAAGAAATAGTAAGAGTTCAAGGTCAAAATGTTTCTGTAAGGGTAAAAGGGAGGGGTAGACACAAATGCTGGAGAGAAGGAATGGGTGACGTTTCGGGTCGAGACCCTTCAGAAAAGAGAGGGGTAACAAGTACAGAGAACCATGGATATCAAGAGCTGAATAACGAGAGAAAGGGAAACAAATAACTGAAAAACACTAATGACTGTGGCGCAGCGGTAGAATTGCTGCCTTACAACGCCAGAGTCTCAGGTTCAACGGAAAGGCAGCAGGGAAAAGCCTGATAACACAGACTTATTAGCCTAACATCAATGGTAAGGAAAAATGTGGAAAAGATTCTGAGAGGTTAAATTTTCACTTGGAAAGGCAGGAACTAATCAGAGAGTCAACAGAGAAATAAAATTAAAATCTCAGGCACTTCTGTGACCTGTTTTCCTCCTATGTATTTTTAGATAAGAGTAAGGTAACATGCCACAATGACTACTGACCAGTGGCACTAATGTCCATGGTGAAGTGTTTTGAGAGGTTGCTTATGGTGCATATCAACTTCGACAAGAACCTCGACCCATTATAATTTGCCTACCACCATAACAGGTCAACAGAGGATACAGTCTTGCAGCACTGGACCACTTGGACAATAAAAACACATTTATCAGGCTGTTGTTCATAAACTACAGCTCAGCGTTCCAACATCATCATCCCCTCCAAGCTGGTTAACAAGCTCACGGAACTGGGTCTCTGCCCATCCCTCTGTAACTGGATCCTCATCAACAGAACACAATCAATATGAATTGGCAGCAACACCCTCCTTGATAACCATCAGCAATGGAGCACCTCAAGGCTGTGTGCTCAGCCCCCTACTCTACTCACTCTATACCCATGACTGTGTAGGCAGACACATTTCCAGCTCCATCTTCAAATCCGCCGACGACACCACTGTTGTTGGACAAACTATGGACTATAAGTCAGAGTATAGGGTGGAGATCGATCGACTGACAAAATGGTGCCAAAACAACAACCTTGCTCTCAACGTCAGTAAAACCAAGGAACTGATTGTTGATTTTAAAAGTTAAAGGCTGAGGATCCACAAACCTGTCTTCATTTAAAAACTTTACATTGCTGGACGTGCATATTTCGGAAGATCTGTCCTGGACCCAGAACATCGATGTAATCATAAAGAAAGCTTATCTACTTCCCTAGACGACTAAGGAGATTTGGTATGTTAACAAATGCTCTCTTGAACTTCTATAGGTGTACAGTAGAGGGCATATTACTGGTTATATCGCGGCCTAGTTTGGCATGCCCAGGAACAAAAGAAGATTGCAAAATGTAGTGAACAGGGTCCATCATGGGTATTGAGAGGGAGAAGGGTAAATCGGAGGTGTAAGTATTACAGTTGAACAAAGGGGTCTATGGGGCCATGAGGGAGGAGCTGGCCAAAGTTGACTGGAAAGATACCCTAGCAGGGATGACAGTGGAACAACAATGGCAGGTATTTCTGGGAAAAATACAGAAACAGGATCAGTTCATTCCAAAGAGGAAGAAAGATTCAAGGGGAGTAAGGGGCGGCCGTGGCGGACAAGGGAAGTCAGGGACAGTATAAAAATAAAAGAGAAGTACAACATAGCAAAGATGAGTGGGAAGCCAGAGGATTGGGTAACGTTTAAAGAGCAACAGAAGATAACTAAAAAGGCAATACAGGGAGAAAAGATGAGGTACAAAGATAAGCTAGCCAAGAATATAAAGGAGACAATAGACAATAGGTGCAGGAGTAGGCCATTCAGCCCTTCGAGCCAGCACCGCCATTCAATGTGATCATGGCTGATCATCCCCAATCAGTACCCCGTTCCTGCCTTCTCCCCATCCCCTGACTCTGCTAATTTTAAGAGCCCTATCTAGCTCTCTCTTGAAAGCATCCAGAAAACCTGCCTCCACCGCCCGAGGCAGAGAATTCCACAGACTCACCACTCTCTGCGAGAAAAAGTGTTTCCTCGTCTCCATTCTAAATGGCTTACTCCTTATTCTTAAACTGTGGCCCCTGGTTCTGGACTCCCCCAACATCGGGAACACGTTTCCTGCCTCTAGCGTGTCCAAACCCTTAACAATCTTATATGTTTCAATGAGATTCCCATTCTGAAAGGGACCTGTTAATCCTTACTCTTTGTTTCCTGTCTGCCAACCACTTCTCTATCCATGTCAGCACTCTACCCCCAATACCATGTGCCCTAATTTTGCCCACTAATCTCCTATGTGGGACCTTATCAAATGCTTTCTGAAAGTCCAGGTACACTACATCCACTGTTAAAGAAGAAACTGCAGATGCTGGAAAATCGAAGGTACACAAAAATGCTGGAGAAACTCAGCGGGTGCAGCAGCATCTATGGAGCGAAGGAAATAGGCAACGTTTTGGGCCGAAACCCTTCTTCAGACTACACTACATCCACTGGCTCTCCCTTGTCCATTTTCCTAGTTACATCTTCAAAAAATTCCAGAAGATTAGTCAAGAATGATTTCCCCTTCGTAAATCCATGCTGACTCGGACCGATCCTGTTACTTCTATCCAATTGTTCGGCTATCTCATCTTTTATAATAGACTCCAGAATCTTCCCCACCACCGATGTCAGGCTAACTGGTCTATAAATCCCTGTTTTCTCTCTCCCGCCTTTCTTAAAAGGTGGGATAACATTAGCTACCCTCCAATCCACAGGAACTGATCCTGAGTCTATAGAACATTGGAAAATTATCACCAATGCATCCACGATTTCTAGAGCCACTTCCTTAAGTACCCTGGGATGCAGACCATCAGTCTATCCAACACCATTTTCTGCCAAATGTGGATTTCCTTCAGTTCCTCCTTCACCCCAGATCCTCTGGCCACTACTATATCAGGAAGATTGTTTGTGTCCTCCTTAGTGAAGACAGATCCAAAGTACCTGTTCAACTCATCTGCCATTTCCTTGTTCCCCATAATAAATTCACCTTTTTCGGTCTTCAAGGGTCCAACTTTGGTCTTAACTAATTTTTTCCTCTTGGTCCAACTTTGGTTTTAACTAATTTTTTCCTCTTAGTAAAAGTTTAGTCAAAGCTTCTTTAGGTATGTGAAGAGGAAAAAATTAGTTAAGACCAAAGTTGGATCCTTGAAGACTGAAAAGGGTGAATTTATTATGGGGAACAAAGATATGGCAGTTGAACAGATACTTTGGATCCGTCTTCACTAAGGAGGACACAAACAATCTTCCTGATGTACTAGTGGCCAGAGGATCTGCAGTGACAGAGGAACTGAAGGAAATCTTCTTTTGAATAGACCAATATTATGCAAGGTCAACATGGTCAATACATTTGTTCCTTCTCAGCATTCTCAGCAAAAGAAAATTACACTTAAAATAAATCACCAGAAAATTGAGAAATGATATTTGAGTTCTAATACAATTAATAATTCAAGAAGCACTTTTGTGCTTTTGCAGACATTTTGCAAAGACTTTCAACTCCAGGACAATGAAAACCCTAAAGTAACTAGACAGGGGTGCGTTTAATTTATTAAATATGGAAACAAAGTAACGTCATCCAGAATGAGGTGCAAAGATCTGAAGACCAACACCCCAGAGCAAAACACTGCAGGAAGAACAATTGGTCTCAGCCAGTAATAAGAGCTTGGAGTGAGATTTACCAAATGTTCAAAGAAACACATGCAAAATATTTTTATGGAATAAAGGAAAAGTTTAAAATCAAGTTTCAGAGAAAAAGGAGTATTTGATGGAATTCCAACCCCCAGGACCCAGATAGTTGACAGCACAGATGCCAATGAGAGATTAAATTTGATTTTTAAAAGGCCAGAAATGGCTGTATAGCATTAATACAGCCAGGAAAATATGAGGCCGGGGGGTTGAATACATTAAGCCTTTTTACAGAGACTATTTTCCTGCTGAAGATAGACACAGAATGCTGGAGCAACTGAGCGGGATAGGTAGCATCTCCGGAGAGAAGGAATAGGTGACGTTTCGGGTCGAGACCCTTCTTCAGATTTTACTGCTTTTGGTTAGTAATTACTATTAATCACAACACGAATTATTATTCTCTTGAATATTTAATAACAGCCGATATTGCATTTACGAACAGCAAAACCGAAAGATATAAATATACAATTTATGATTTTGTCCCAAAAGTACTCCACACACAGACACCCCGAACCATGAAAGCCTGATTTAGCTCTTACTGCTGTTCACATAACACTGCTAATGGTTGCTATAAATTGTTACCAATATTAATAAAGAACTAGCAAATTCTTTAATCGTTAGTTCTTACATTAAATAATCGTTAAACAGCACCATTCAATGCAAGGTGCAATTGGTGAAAATACAAACCTCGGGTAGACTGAACTGGGCCTCGTTTCCTTGGCAACCACGCCTTTCTGGGAGCTTTCTGAGACAAGGTGCCTGAAAAAATGAAACGTTCGAAGATCGCATTACGTCTATTTTCACAGACCATTAAGTCGGCTAAAAAAGAATTGACATAATCATGGGTTTACCTTCTAGAAATGAACAAGAAATTAATTGAAAATGATTTGATTGAAATGCTCTCAGGCAAAGATCAGGACAGCTGCGCGTTCAGGCCCTCTGCTGAGGCGGACCAAAGATACTAGAGGGGGCGGACGATGCGATGGATGTGCGTGGGGCGGCGGCGTTGCTCTATGATCTTTGGTTGCTGCTGGTCGCATGTGGCTGCATGGGTGTTGCTCAGGGTAAGGACATGAGAATGTTCTCGCCTTGGCTGATGGAGGGGGCTCGGCCTGCCGCCTGTAATGAAATATGTTCTGGCGATCCCTGCATCCGTTGTCCTTGTGTAGGAAGGAACTGCAGATGCGGTTTACACCGAAGATAGACACAAAATGCTGGAGTAACTCAGTGGGACAGGCAGCATCTCTGGAGTGAAGGCATGGGTGACATTTCGGGTCGAGTCTGAAGAAGAATCTCGACGCGATAGGTGTCTATCTTCGTTGTTCTTGGAGTTCGTTGTAATTGGAGTTCGTGCTTGCCGATCAGTCAGTGAATCTATCAATGGGGTGGGCTGACTAACTTGCTGCGCCTTCAATATTGCATGGTCGGCCTATGGTCCTGCTCGTGTATATTAAATGCTGGACATCTACATTTTAAATAACACTCTCGGGTTGTAAGGCCGCTGAGGAGAGATGTTTTGGTAGCTTAATCTGAACTGATTTGTAGATGCTATCCCACTTCCCAGGCATAAGAGATACCTACCAATTTCTAGTCTCGTAGCACAATTCCCAGATCAAGAGAACTATGATGTGTGCTTTCTTCAGCAGTTCATTTAATAACGTGGAGTGGCAGGGGTTGAGTTGGAGGGTTAAATTTGAGGTGTAAATGGATAGGAGTGCTGGTGCATGATTCCCAAAAGGTTAATTTGCATGTTGAATGGGGAGTAAGAAATGTTAATGTTAGCATTCGTTTCGGGAGGACTAGAATATGGGGGGTTGCTCGTAAGGTCAAAGGGCATGACACACGGAGCAGCTCAATCCTTCTGGAGTACAAGGCAGCTTCCGGCATACACTAGTAACACACGAAACACGTACGTTCTTGGTCAATGGTCAATATTTGCGCTGTAAAAATTTGTGGAAATTGGGGTAACTGAGAGAAAACCACCAAAATCACTGCTGCTCACTGAGCAGCGTACCGGCGGATTGAGGGCAAGTCCCGGCCCACGACAGCCCGGGCTGGAGGATGACTGAGTGCTCTGAACCCGAGCACCAAGGTGCAAGCGGCCGAAGGAGTACATCCCTCTGGACAGCCCCCACTCTCACCCCGGGGTCAGTGCTGTCCGGCCACGGCCGCCCTCCGCACCGTCTCCCCCTGTGCGGCAGCACTGTGGATCCGCAGCGCACACACGGGGCCGTGTGGAGCGTGGCCGCAGCTCTGGGCAGCGGACACACGGGGCCATAAACCCAGCAACGTCCCCGTCAGCTGCAGCAGAGTTGGGGACAGTCTGGTCCCTCCACCCACCCAGAGTCACTGACCGCGCTGCACCAGCACCGGACCCCGACCCCCTCACCGGGCTGTTTCACCCACCCGACCCCCGGACCCCGACCCACACACGACACATGGGGTGATTCACCCCCCGACCCCCACCACCACACGGGGTGATTTAACCCCACACACGGGGTGATTCACTCCCCCAAACCTCGGACCCCCCACCACCACACGAGGTTATTCACCCCCCCCCCCCCGGACCGCGACCCACACACGGGGTGATTCAACACCACACCAGGTGATTCATCCCCGACCCCCACACGGGAGGGACAGGCGGCCCGGGGTCTGCAAGTGTGGAACCAGTCAGCGTGGAGTCCGGATGCTGGGACAGAAGACGGGCCCGCTGTACTGGCAGCCATAGTAAGTGCTTCTGCTTCTTCTTCTTTGGAGTTTTACGGCAGCCGGCATCCGCAAATATAGTAAGTGCTTACCTGACGTTCACCTCTTGTACTCCAGAAGGCGTTGCGTGGGAACAGTACGGGTCACGGGTCGTGACCTCGACTGCCGTGCAACCTCCCTATAAAAGTAGGGATGTAATGCTGAGGCTTTACAAGGCCCTGGTCAGACCGCATTTGGGGTATGATCATATTGATCAGCCATGATCATATTGAATGGCGGTGCAGGCTCGAATGGCCTACTCCTGCACCTATTTTCTATGTTTCTATGTATTGTGAGCAGTTTTGGGCCCCATATCTGATGAGGGATGTGCTGACTTTGGAGAGGGTCCAGAGGAGGTTTACGAGAATGATCCCGAGTGTTTAACGGCTCTGGCCCCATACTCATTGGAGTTTAGCAGGATGAGGGAAGGAGAGGGGGTAGGGGGAGGGGGAGGGGGGGGATCTCATTGAATCCTAGCAACTAGTGAAAGACCTGGATAAAGTGGATGTGGAGAGGATATTTCCACCAGTGGGATAATCTAAGACCGGAGGGTACAGCCTCAAAATAAAAGGATGTACCTTTAGAAAAGAGGTGAGAAATGTATTTAGCCAAAGGATGGTGAATATGTGGTATTCATTGCCACAGACAGTTGTAGAGGCCAAGCCAAGGCTAAGTGGAACATTCTACTAGGGTGGTGGTACAGGCATACATGATTCAAGAGACTTTTGGATAGGCTTATGAATATGCAGGGACTGGAGGATTTTGGATTATGTTCAGACAGATAAGGGTAGATCTTTGCATCATCTTTGGCACAGACATTGTGAGCCAAAGGGCCTGTAGTTGATATGCTGTAGTTTTCTGTGTTCTATAAGAACCTGCTTGCAGTGAGGAAATGAGGTGCAGTCCTGCTGAGTTACTCCAGCTTTTTGTGTCTATCTGTAGGGAGGAAAATGCTTTGTTGCCTAATATATATTGACATGTTACATTTTATGTACAGCTTATTATTTTTTTAAATAATGAAAGAGAAAAAGAGAGAATAGATTTTTAAAAAAGATAGAAAAACGTGTGATATATGGTGTGTGAAAAGGAAAAAAGGGGGGAAAGAGGAAAAGTTAAGAAAAGAAAAAAAGAGAGAAAGAGTAAGAAATTGAGGAGATCGTTATTTATATTCTTGACCATCCTTCACCCAGTCCTGAAACAGTTAGTTTCTATGATTTTGTTGCACCATATGCTTCCAAAAAGTCGATAAAATGGAGACCAACTCGTTAAGAATTGGTCTGATTTATCTATTAGGAGGAATCGCATTTCCTCAAGTCCAACATGTTTGAAATCCACATTTTAAGCGTTGGTATGGGTGTATTTTCCCCCAAAATTTAAGTATTATTTTAAAACTCCTTTTGATATCAATTTAGTTGCCATTATGAACATTTTCTTTACCCTGCCTCTGTAAAAGGTACTGCAAATTAGCTGTTTTTTACTGTATCTGATATAATTGCAGAATGACATGCGTTAGATAATGTAGTTACCTTTATCCCGCAACTATTTCTTATCTACGTCCTGCTCCTGAGCAAAGCCCAGTCAGTTTCTGCATGTGCATAGATACTGAGCTCTAAACCACTGCTTTCAGATTTTGAAACCTTCATTGACTCTAAATTGGCACATTGCTCGATATCTGAAAAAGCAGAAATTTCTTCCAATTAAGTTGTTAGGAATCAAAGCCTTTAACTTTAGTTCACACCAGGAACTGTTAGCAGATCACGCTTTTTATTGTCAACCCTTAAATATCTGAAACACTTGATTGTTCGCAATCTGTTATCACTTATGTTTTTATATGGTTGAGCCTTGGACCATATACCTACACTATATTAAATCTGCATATTTCCACCACCATGAATGTTGCTGCATTTTGCCTCTGCATTATCATTTTTATTGGTGAACTATCACATCCAGTCTAGTCCTTTGTTACTTTTGGACTGACAGCCACAAAGTTAAGATGGGGCCGACGGTTTTTATTTAAGTGCTGACACCAGAACTTCCTCCAACTAAACGAGAGTAAGTCTGAGGCCATCTTACTCGGCCCCTCGGACTCAATCAAAATGATAGCAGACAGCCTTGGAAGCCTTACCCCATTACTCAAAGCTCACGTCAAAAACCTTGGCGTGATATTTGACTCCGCGTTGAAATTTGATAAACAAGTCAATGCCATGGTAAAAGCTAGCTTCTTCCAGCTTCGGACGATAGCTAAAATAAAACAATTCCTCCAATTTGATGACCTCGAAAAGATCATCCACTCATTTATCTCCTCCCGCCTTGATTACTGCAACTCCCTTTACACTGGCATCAGCCAATCATCCCTGTCCCGCCTGCAATTGGTCCAAAACGCCGCAGCGAGACTCCTGACGGGCACCCGAAAAAGGGACCACATCACCCCGATTCTGGCCTCTCTCCACTAGCTACCTGTGCGGTTCTGAATCAATTTCAAGCTCCTTCTTTATGCATACAAAGCCCTTAACGGGCTTGCCCCCACCTACATCAAAAATCTACTTACCCACCATACCACCTCCAAGTTCCTCAGATCGGACGACTTGGGGTTACTGACCATCCCGCATAAGCTCAGGGGCGACAGCGCTTTTGCGGTTGCAGCTCCTAGACTATGGAACAGCATCCCTCTTCCCATCAGAACTGCCCCCTCCATCGACTCTTTTAAGTCTAGACTTAAAACATTTCTACTCTCAAGCCTTTCTTGAGGTCATCTGAGGGAGCGCTGTATGTATGTATCTATGTATATATTGTTGATCAATGTACCACTGTTTGTAGCACGTTAGTACCTGCACCAATGTAAAGCACTTTGGTCAACGAGAGTTGTTTTTAAATGTGCTATAGAAATAAAATTGACTTGACTTGACTTGACCAGTAGATTGTCACAATTGGGAGCATTTTGGTTTCATTTCAGTGATGATCATTAGTGAGGATGACTGCAGGGAAGTCTGAATATTTTATGATGGAGAAATGTGGTATTGTTCTTATCTTCAAAAATGTATAACAATCTTTTGGCAGCAAATGTGCCAAAAGCAGTGACATCAAGCTGCACTTATTCTTCAATAACCTAGTCACTTCTGGTTTCACTTGTAAAATCTATTCATTAACACACCCATGATATAGACAGCACAGAGCTGAAGAGTTGAGCGTGAGACGGTCCTTGACATCAAGGCAGAATTTTTAAGCATTTGAACCTTGGCAAAACTGAAGTTAGTGAAAGTAAAGGTATACTCTACCAACTGAAGCCACACATCACTCAGGGAAGATGGCTATAGTTCTTGAAAGGTGTCCTCAGGACAACGTCCTAGGCTCTTAGCCATCTTAGGCTGCTTTGGTTCCTTAGAAAATGAAGCAAGACCTGAAAGTATAGCAGAATATGGTCAACAGTCAGGCACAGGTTGATAGGTTGTGAATAAATATTCACACTGCTCCTGACAAGAGAGTCTGACACACACCCAGAAGTTGATGGACATCATTTAAATGCCTCTTCCAAAAGTTGATACCTCCATCCAGTGCAGTATTCCTTCACTGGAGTGTCAACCAAGTATCTTGTGTTTCATTTGTAAACAAGCCTGTCATAAATTGAGCCATAGCTGACTTTCAAGTTGTTAATTGGTAGCAAAACAATTTGGGATATCTGAAATAGTGAAAAACACTGTAGAATGTGTAACATTTTGCTCTCCTTTATGAAGCCTACTTTTAGAACTTTAATTGCCTTTTAATGGTTTAATAAACCGCCCTGCCACCATTCTGCTGTTTTTGCTCTATATGCTTTTCCTGGAGATCTCGGATTATTGAAGTGTGTTTAAAATTTAGTAATACTATTGTGGGTACCGGGAGAAGGGATTGTAGATAGGGAACTTCCAGAAACTGTGAAATCTTGTGCTTGGAATATGTTAAATTTGAAAATTATTTCTTGTTGAATTACATGTGTTGAATACTGACTGAAGCTGCGAATGGATTCTTGTTGTGCTGTAATATCCTGAATATACTGTTGTTTCTGCAGGTGGAAATCACTTGACCTCTGAATCCTGGCTACAATCAGTGAGTCTGAACAGAAGTATTGTCAAGAATGGGTTTCACCGGTATGTATTGTAACAATATAGATATTTTTAAATGTCCTTGCCACACAGCTAATGTGTACTTGCATCCTATGTTTTAAGTAAATTTGTAAAATTCAAAAAAACTTTGGGTAATCCAACATAATTTCAAGGCCTAAAACTATAAGGATGGATATAAATAAATTACTCAGTAGAGTAAGCTCATATGAGTTTTACAATTTGGTATTGAATTAGATGTGTTTGGTTGAAACAGCAGGGGTTAGTGTGTGGAATGAATTTCAATGGTTATTGGACACAAGTAAAAAATGTTCAAGTTTTGTTGATTTTCATTTTTCTACTACGCACTTAATATAGATGTTTTGGCGAGTTGGAGACGGTAAGTTGGTTTGAATTGTTTTATTTTAACGAAACAACGAGCCAACGAGAGTTGATAAGACAACCAAATTTACAATGTGGTTTCCACAAGTGTGGGCGCTAGACTGACAGTTACTGACAGTTACAGCAAAAAAAACCTGCCAATAGAACACCTGCGCTCATGAGACTCCTCCAGCCAATCACGAGGGTTTGATTACCCAGAACCACCACCGGGTGGCGCTACAGGACCCTCTCCCCCCCCCCCCCCCCCCCGAACCCGAGGAGCGAAACCTAGCAGGGAGCCGGACAGAGCGACCCGAACGCGTGGTAACCGGGGCCGGTGCGGGCGTAACAACGGGGGCTGGCAAAACAGAGCTAGGAGACTGGAACGGGCCCGGAGCAACGGGGACAACTGGGTCGGTGAAACAAGCACCACTGGTACAGCGGGATCGGCCGGTGGACGACCGCCAGACTGTCCACGTCCACATGGGCCGGCTTGAGCTGGGCGATAGAGACGATGTCCTCATGGCCCCCCACATCCAACGTAAACGTAGCAAGGCAAGCACGCAACACCCGGAACGGCCCCTCGTAAACTCGCTGGAGCGGATAACGGTGGGCATCCCTGCAAACAAAAACAAACAGACAATCTCACAGACCCGACGGCATGTGCCCCGCGGGCAGGCCGTGCCGCGAGGTGGGTACCGGAGCCAGTCAGCCGACTTGCTCACGAAGGGTCGCCAGAAAAACGCCGGGGCAGAGTTCACCTGCCCCCGGACAGCCGGGAGAAAATGCCCAGGCACGCGGAGGGCCAAGCCGTAAACAAGCTCAGCAGATGAAGCACCTAAGTTCTCCTTGGGGGCGGTTCGGATGCCGAGCAGCACCCACGGCAACTGGTCTACCCAGTCCGGGCCCGTGAGCCGAGCCTTCAACGGCGACTTGCGGTGGCGATGAAAGCGCTTGACGAGCCCGTTGGCCTGTGGGTGGTAAGCGGTGGTGTGGTGCAACCGCGCCCCATACAACTGTGCAAGAGGATGTGTCTGACCCGTGATCCGCACGCCAGCAGCGGCACCTGGCCTTTATCTCGGAGTTCACCACGACACAAGAAATAATTTTCGAATTTAACATATTCCAAGCACAAGATTTCACAGTTTCTGGAAGTTCCCTATCTACAATCCCTTCTCCAGGTACCCACGGCGGAGGTGTCTGAAAGTGGAATAGCCTCCGGCCACCTGGTGAATAGATCCACGATTGTGAGCAAATGAGTGGCGCCGCGGGATGTCGGCAACAGGCCCACCAAGTCGACATGGATGTTTAGGAACCGGGCAGCCGGGATGGCGAAATCCTGCACCGGGACCCGCATGTGCCGCTGGACCTTGGAGGTCTGACATGGGAGGCAGGAGCGGGCCCAGGCCGCCACCTGCTTGCAGAGCCTGTGCCAGACAAATTTGGCAGCAATCAGTGCGGAGGTTGCCCGGATGGACGTGTGGGCCGAACTGTGGACGGTGTCGAAGATCCGGCGTTGCCATTGCGCAGGCACGACGGGGCGAGGTCGACCCGTGGAGACATCACAGAGGACCATCGTGCCCAAGGGCCCACACTGGACCTCGGCTAACCGTAGGCGAGAGACAGCAGTGCGGTAGGCCGCCATCCCAGCGTCCAGGCGTTGCGGTGCGGCCAGCTCCTCATGGTCCACGGCGTGGCCCACGGCCGAGACGATAGGAACCTCGGGACGGGACAAAGCGTCGGCGACAGTTGTTTTTGCCCGCGATGTGCCTGCGACGTAGTGGTGAACTCCGAGATAAAGGCCAGGTGCCGCTGCTGGCGTGCGGATCACGGGTCAGACACCTTGTCTAAGGCGAACGTGAGCGGTTTGTGGTCGGTGTATGCGGTGAAAGGGCAGCCCTCCAAAAAGTAACGAAAGTAACGAAAGTGCCGAGTGGCCAAGTATAATGCGAGGAGCTCCCTGTCGAAGGCGCTGAAATTGCGCTCGGAGCCCACAGCTGACGGCTGAAGATAGCCAGCGGCCATCGATCTGCTGCTCGAGCACGCCGCCCACAGCCATGTCAGAGGCATCAACGGTGAGGGCCATCGGGGCGGAGGCTCGCGGGTGGACCAACATGGTGGCATTGGCCAGAGCTGCTTTGGCATCCTCGAACGCCGCGCCCGCTTCGGCGGACCAAACGAGCACCTTCTGCTTGCCCGCGAGGCACTGGAAAAGGGGCCGCATGACTCGAGCTGTTGCCGGCATGAAACGGTGGTAAAAGTTTACCATGCGTATGAATTACTGCAACCCCTTCACCGTGCATGGCCTGGGGAACTGCCGAATGGCCTCCACTTTCGAGGGCAAAGGGGCAGCACCTTGAGGTGTCACACTGTGCCCCAGAAAGGAGATGGAGCAAAGGCCGAATTGGCACTTCGCGGGGCTGATGATAAGGCCGTGGTCCAGAAGGTGCTGGAACAGGGTCCGCAGGTGTGCGACATGCTCCTGCTCGGTGCGGCTCGCGACCAGGATGTCGTCGAGATAGATGAAGATGAACAGCAGACCCCTGCCGACCCTGTCCATGAGCCTCTGGAACGCCTGTGCGGCATTCTTCAACCCAAAGGGCATCCGCAGCCAATCGAATAAACCGAACGGGGTGATGGTCGCAGTCTTCGGGACATCGTCCGGGTGGACGGGGATCTGGTTATACCGCAGACCGGGTCTACCTTAGAAAAGAAAGTGCCACCCTCGAGGTGGGCGGAAAAGTCCTGAATATGGGGTACGGGGTAGCGGTCGTGGTGGTGATGGCGTTCAGACGCCGATAGTCCCCACTTGGCCTCCACCCCCCAGATGCTTTTGAGACCATGTGCAGCGGGGACGCCCACGGGCTGTCTGAGAGCCGGACAATCCCCAAATCCTCCATGAGTTGAAACTCCTCCCGGGTAATGAGCAGTTTATCCGGTGGGAGGCGTCGTACCCGGGCGTGTACCGGTGGGCCCAAGGTGGGAATGTGGTGACTGACCCTGTGCTTGGGGTCGTCGCGCTGAAACAGGGAGTGAGGAGCTCCGGGAACCCGGCGAGGAGAGAGGCATAGGGGCCGTCGACCTTATGGCGCTGAGCTGTGGGCTGGTTGGAGACGGGGGCAACGGGTCCGAGGTCCGACGCCGGAATCATGCGGACGCCCCGCACATCGACGAGAAGGGAGAAGGCCCGCAGGAAGTCGGCACCCAGGAGCGGCTGGGCGACGTCCGCAACGATGAACGACCGCTCGTACGGGCGGGAGTCAAAGGACAGCGAGAGGGTCCGCGTGCCGTAAGTTCGAATAGTGCTACGGTTAACGTCCGTGAGCGCAGGACCTCGCTTACACGCACGAGTGTCTCTTCCAGTCGGTGATAGGATGCTGACGATCGCCCCGGTATCAACGACCTGCCGGAGTGACGGTCGCGGACGTAGAGGCGGTTGTTAAGGCCGATCGCGATCGCCTCTATAGACGATCGGCCGAGGCATTTCCCTGAAACGAGCAGGGTTGGCGGCAGCGTCGGGCCTCAGCACCCCAGCGGAGGTGGTAGAAGCACCATCCGCGCTTGCCTTGGTCCCCCGTGCGTGGCTGCTGCTCTGCGGTGGAAGTAGTGGGCTGGGCTTTGCCGCGGGCCTGCCGAGGCTGCTGGCGCGCGGGCGCGAAAACCTGGCTGATGGTGCCGCCATCTTGCTGCTTCGCCAACCAGAGTTCGTCGGCCCTCTCCGCGAGCCTCATGGGGTTGGTAAAGTCGGCGCCCAAGCATGAGGCGGATGTCGTCCGGCATCTGCTCTAAGAACGCCTGATCAAAGAGCAGATACGTGTGGTGGCCGTCCATCAATGCCAGCATTTCTGCCATCAGCGCGGTCGTTTTGCTGTCGCCCAAACTGTCCATGCGCAGAAATCGGGCGGCGCGATCCCGACGGCTGAGCCCGAACGTGTGGAGCAGAAGAGCTTTGAGGCCCTCGTATTTCGCGAGGGCTGGCGGATTCTGGAGGAACGGCAGCAACCGCAAGGCTGTCTCTTGCGGGATGGCGTGGCGGCATAAAATTATTTACAACGTAGGTGGAACTGCGCCTCGACGTGCACGAACCAGACCTGCGGTTGTTCGGGCCAGAAGGCGGGCAGCTTGAGGCCGAAGGCATTTTGTTGGGCGTCAGGAACGGCAGCGGCTTGCATGTTCGGCATCCAATGTTCGATTGGACGCGTTGGGGTCACCAATTTGGCGAGTCGGAGATGGTAAGTTAGTTTGAATTGCTTTCTTTTAATGAAACAACGAGCCAACGATAAGACAACCAAATTTACAATGTGGCTTCCACAAGTGTGGGCGCTAGACTGACAGTTACTGAGAGTTACAGCAAAAAAAACTGCCAATAGAACACCCGCGCTCATGAGACTCCTCCAGCCAATCACGAGGGTTCGATTACCCAGAGCCACCACCGGGTGACGCTACAATGTAGCCTATTAACCTATCAACCAACACATATTTGGAAGAAACTAGATTACCTGAGAGGAAACACAAATGGAGAACAGACAAACATATACATATTTCTTGTTATCTACAAGAGATAAGGCATGTTGTGGATTACAACAAGGCTTTCTCCCTTGTGTCCAATTTCTCACCGCGCCCCACCATCACCAAGAAAAACACAAATCTATCTATCTATATACTATTAAAACTCTGTGGGTGTGTGTTTGTGGGTGTCAGATTGGCCTTTGATTCCTTGGTCCGCCAAATCCACACGCGAAAGCTCCGAGATTTTTTCCATTTCGCTAGACATTACACTTTTGCATACCCTAACACACTCCTTATTAGATTTAGAGATTTTTATGTACGCATTTTAAAATAAAATCCACCCCCCCCCCCCCCACTCAATCATTTTGTTGCCTCCTGCTCGCCAGCCACCATAACGGCTGCTGCCGCCCGGCTCTGCTCCAAAAACGCCGACATTTTTATTCTTTCGCTGGCGATTTTCGCAGCTGCCGCCTGCCTCTCCTCCACTAACCCCCCACCCCCCCGGGCCGGCTCTCACGCTGGCTCAAGCGCCCAGCTCTCCTCCAAAAACGCCGACATTTTTCTTCATTCGCTGGCGATTTTCGCTGCTATCGCCCGGCTCTCCTCCACTACCCCCCCGCCCCCCCCCCCCCTGGGCCGGCTCTCTCACGCTGGCTCAAGCACCCGGCTCTCCTCTGTCCGAGGACGCCGAAAAGCAGAGGCGGAACAACCCATCTTTGCCTTCAGTCAGCGTGGCAGAGCTGGCGCGTCAACGGTCTGTCGGCCCGCAGCCCCATTGAGGGCGTACGCAGCGTCTCGACGGCCGTACACAGCGTCTTGATGGCGTACGCCGCCTACGCCGTCAACACACTGCGTACGCCGTCAAGACGCTGCGTACGACGTCGAGAAGCTGCGTATGGCCGTCCAGACACTGCGTACGACGTCGAGACGCTGTGACGACGTTGAGACACTGCGTACGACCGTCCAGACGCTGCCTACGCCGTCAAGACGCTAAAGCACGTTCGGGAACCAGACCCCGGGGTGTGAAGAACGTTCGGGGACCAGACCCAACGGGTCTGCACTTGGTCTAGTATACTTTTAAAACTGTGTGTGTGTGGGTGTTTGTGGGTGTCAGATTTGGCCTTTGATTCCTTGGTCCGCCAAAACCACACACGAAAACTCAGAGATTTTTCCCATTTCGCTAGACATTACACTTGTACATACCCTAACACACTCCTTATTAGATTTAGACATTTTTATGTACACATTTGAAAATAAAATCCATCCCCCCCCCCCCACTCGCTCATTTTGTCGCCTCCTGCTGGCCAGCCACCATAACGGCTGCTGCCGCCCGGCTCTGCTCCAAAACGTCGACATTTTTATTCTTTCGCTGACGATTTTCGCAGCTGCCGCCCGGCTCTCCTCCACTATCCCCTCCCCCCCAGGCCGGCTCTCTCACGCTGGCTCAAGCGCCCGGCTCTGCTCCAAAAACGCCGACATTTTTATTCTTTCGCTGACGATTTTCGCAGCTGCCGCCCGGCTCTCGAGACGCTGAAGCACGTTCGGGAACCAGACCCCGGGGTCTGAAGCACGTTCGGGGACCAGACCCAACGGGTCTGCACTTTGTCTAGTATATTCTAAATTTATTAACTAAATAAACCTATCAAAATGTTTAAATACGTGGAAAGAAATTATATTAAGCAAACAAACTATTTCCATTGAAAGTTACAAGCACCAGTTAGTTACAAGGTGTTCCTCTCTATTAAAACAACGTAAATCAGGAAGCCACTTAAACAAGTGGTCTGGGAACTGATCATGGGTACTTATGGTGGGCCAGCCACCATAACGGCTGCTGCCGCCCGGCTCTGCTCCAAAAACGCCGACATTTTTATTCATTCGCTGGCGATTTTCGCAGCTGCCGCCTGCCTCTCCTCCACTAACCCCCCACCCCCTCGGGCCGGCTCTCTCACGCTGGCTCAAGCGCCCAGCTCTCCTCCAAAAACGACGACATTTTTCTTCATTCGCTGGCGATTTTCGCTGCTGCCGCCCGGCTCTCCTCCACTACCCCCCGCCCCCCCCCCCCCCCCCGGGCCGGCTCTCTCACGCTGGCTCAAGCACCCGGCTCTCCTCTGTCCGAGGACGCCGAAAAGCAGAGGCGGAACAACCCATCTTTGCCTTCAGTCAGCGTGGCAGAGCTGGTGCGTCAATGGCCTATCGGCCCGCAGCCCCATTGACGGCGTACGCAGCGTCTCGACGGCCGTACGCAGCGTCTTGATGGCGTATGCCGCCTACGCCGTCAACACACTGCGTATGCCGTCAAGACGCTGCATACGACGTCGAGAAGCTGCGTATGGCCGTCCAGACGCTGTGTACGACGTCGAGACGCTGTGACGACGTTGAGACACTGCGTACGTCCGTCCAGACGCTGCCTACGCCGTCAAGACGCTAAAGCACGTTCGGGAACCAGACCCCGGGGTGTGAAGAACGTTCGGGGACCAGACCCAACGGGTCTGCACTTGGTCTAGTATACTTTTAAAACTGTGTGTGTGTGGGTGTTTGTGGGTGTCAGATTTGGCCTTTGATTCCTTGGTCCGCCAAAACCACACACGAAAACTCCGAGATTTTTTCCATTTAGCTAGACATTACACTTGTACATACCCTAACACACTCCTTATTAGATTTAGACATTTTTATGTACACATTTGAAAACAAAATCCATCCCCCCCCCCCCACTCGCTCATTTTGTCGCCTCCTGCTGGCCAGCCACCATAACGGCTGCTGCCGCCCGGCTCTGCTCCAAAAACGTCGACATTTTTATTCTTTTGCTGACGATTTTCGCAGCTGCCGCCCAGCTCTCCTCCACTACCCCTTCCCCCCCCAGGCCGGCTCTCTCACGCTGGCTCAAGCGCCCGGCTCTGCTCCAAAAACGCCGACATTTTTATTCTTTCGCTGACGATTTTCGCAGCTGCCGCCCGACTCTCCTCCACTACCCCCTCTCCCCCAGGCCGGCTCTCTCACGCTGGCTCACTGCTTTTCGCCGTCCTCTGTCCGAGGACGCCGAAAAGCAGTGGCGGACCAACCCATCTTTGCCTTCAGCCAGCGTGACAGAGCCGGCGCGTCAACGGCCTGTCGGCCCGCAGCCCCATTGAGGGCGTACGCAGCGTCTTGATGGCGTACGCCGCCTACGCCGTCAACACGCTGCGTACGCCGTCGAGACGCTGCGTACGACGTCGAGACGCTGAAGCACGTTCGGGAACCAGACCCCGGGGTCTGAAGCACGTTCGGGGACCAGACCCAACGGGTCTGCACTTTGTCTAGTATATTCTAAAATTATTAACTAAATAAACCTATCAAAATGTTTAAATACGTGGAAATAAATTATATTAAGCAAACAAACTATTTCCATTGAAAGTTACAAGCACCAGTTAGTTACAAGGTGTTCCTCTCTATTAAAACAACGTAAATCAGGAAGCCACTTAAACAAGTGGTCTGGGAACTGATCCACACACTTGAGCAGACCATCACTCGTCCCTCAAAATGCATGTGCACATTTGTTTTCAAAATATATGATGGGGTACAGGCAAGACCTCACCAGTAGCCGATAGCAAATCAGTCGATAACAAAGTCCAAGTGTATAAACTCCCCACAGAAGGCAACAGAGGCCAGGATCAAACCCAGGTCGCTAGAGCTGTGTGCCACTATACTACCCCTTAGGAGCTCCTGAAATCTTGAAAGACATTATATAAATCTTTCAGTGGGATCTGCACTTGTATCTTTAAGTTTGTAGAACTTGTAATTAAGACTAAAATGCTCTTGGCATTGGCATTGGCATTGGCATTGGATCCATGATATATTTTAAGTAGTGGATAAAGAGCCAGTAAAATCTTGTAGAAAAGAGTACGGCAGTAATGAGCTCCTCAGTCCAAAAGCCATTCTGATATAACTTTAGCTTTCATGTGGTTGTGTTGGCTACATGTAAGAGACTTGATTAATAATGAGTACCACTGTGACATTTTCTGTTCTCTCTGTCTCCCACACAGCCACGTGATTTGCATAGCTTAATATTTCACGATATCTTTATATCCACTGGGTCAAAGAATTACAAGGCAATGAATGGAGCATAACAAATTAATATCATGCCCTGTTCTCATGTTTTATTTTGGTCATGTGTTGATGAATTTCATTGTAATTAATTGGTTTCCTATTTTATAGAGAGCTAGTGATAGACGTTCGGCTTGGTGATGGTGCCCACCCTGACTGCTGCATTATGATCGAGGAGCAATTACCCCGAGGGCTTTATGTAGATCCATATGAGCTTGCGTCACTACGTGAACATAATGCAAAGGTATGAGAAATTTAATCTTTAATCTATCAGTACTGAACATAAATATGAGTATTGTGACCCCTTAGTTAGTTTTATACACATTGTCCTGAAGAGAGTATAAAGTATAATGGCAAGGGAGTGGCATATGTTTTAACAATGTTTACAACACAATTAATTGTTAAGTGCAACACTGCAGTGGACAGAACAAAACTGCAATTTTACCATTGGGCAAGCTCAACCTCAGCTACTGCTGTGTAATATGTCTTTCACAGTCACATCAATTATTTCCAGATCCAATGTTGAAAAATTAAAAATTAGGTACCAAGAATGTATCTCAAATACAATATCAATAATAACAGTTATACAAAGTGTTCATGATATTTTAATGTCGGGTTCTAGAGGAAACCTTGAATGTATTTTGCCACTCAGTTTCCTGGCTGTTTATTGAGGTTTACTGTTGATCTGAAGCTGTGTTTTGGTGGTGATGTAGGAATGACACGCATGTGGTAATACAGATTGAAACTTTCTAGTCTGGCAACATTGGGATATGATCAATGCTGGAGTGCAAATTACCACCTGATCATCTTCTTCTGAGCAGGAGAACTGTTCTTTCTAAGTACAACATACTCAATATGTTACGTAAGGGTTCCGCTTCTGAGAACCGTCAGTAAACCTAGCTTTGACAGCGGTTCAGTTGGATGTTAACCAACAAGATTAGTTATTGATTGTACCCATTAGCAATGGTGGTTTTTAATGTTTGTGATTGCTGTGCAGATATTTGTTCAGAAGGGGATCGACATTGAAGCTCCAGAATATTTATCAACTGCACACATGGTTATCATCTACCTCAATCCCAACACCAGCAACCCTGGGCATTTTACTGGCAAAGTCCCAGTGCATGTACGATACCATCGTCCAACTGATGTGGAGGAAACAAATACATTGGTGATCCTCACAAATCCACGCATGATGATTCACTGCCAGAGAGGTAACAAATAACTATTTGTGAGGGGTAGACCTCGATGTTAAAATTACTCAATCTGGCAATCCTGAGGCATTAGTACAAATCCAACTGGGGTCATTTAAATTCAGCTAAAAACATTTTGGAACATAAAGCTGGTATTAGTATTGGAGACAATTTAACTTCCAAATTGTTTTCAAACCCTTACTGATATACTAACATTCTTTCAGGGAACAAAATCTTATGTCCTTGTTCTTTCTGGCCAGTATTTAATTACAGAGCTGCAGAAATGCGGTCGACCTACCTTCAGATGATCTCTCTGGCCACTTGGCTCAAGGATAGTTTGGAATGTGCACTATTGTGTCTACATCAACCACGGCAGCGTGTTCCAGGCGCTCACCACCGACTGTAAAAAACAACAACTTGCCCAGTACATCTTCTTTAAACTTTGCCCCTCTCACCTTAAAGCAATGCCCTCTAGTATTTGATTTTTCATTCCTGGCAATAAGATTCTGACTGTCTACCTACCTCTGCCTAACTATGTTTGCCCTATCTATGTACATCCATCGGGTCTCGTCGCAACCTCCAGCGTTGTAGAGACAATGATCAAAATTCACTCCTTTGCATCTCTGCTATACCTTTTTTACAATTTACCTTTGTCTAATAATTTATGGAGTACTTTGTCAGAGTCTTTTTTAACATCTGCTTGATTTGTTTATAATTTTTGTATATGTTATGTGTTCCAAATATGGATGCTTGCAGCAGCAGATGAAACTATATTGGTGGCTTCCAACCATTTTATCTAAATCTGAATTTGTGGGGAATTTAATCTTGAAGGGCCTGTCCCACTTGGGCGTTATTTGTGCGTCATTTACGCAACATCATTTACGAGTCACGACGCTTCAGGCAACATAATTTGCGCGTCGTGATGCGCAGGTGATGCGCGCATGGCACGTGGTGAGACATGGTGGCGTAGGCAGTGACGTGCGGCCGCGTGCGGCGCCCCAGGATTTCGGGATTCACAAAATCTTCGCCCGCCACCTGCGTGACGCGCAAATGATGCCCAAGTGGGACAGGCCCTTTAATACCAATTTTTCCATACCACTGATGTTAGACTAACTGGACTGTAAAGATCCAGTTAAGCTTGGTTTCCATTGGAGGCAAGCTAGGTTTCCACTGGTCATTCCCCAGTCCTATTATTAGAGCGTTGCAATTTAGAGACATTTCAAATTACTCAGTATACTTAAAGTAGCAATGTTACAAAATTTTGAGATTTTAAAAATAAAGTCTGCAATTTATCCCATCAGATAAAGCATAAAAAGAAGTTTAATTTGACACCTAATTCACTTTCATATCTTCAGTATTAAAGAAGTTATGGCCATTTTCATACTCGGAAATTAGCATCTTGTTCCCTATTGCTTTTCCATTGACTTAACACAAAAGCTGTGATCGAGGACAGTTAAAAGCCCATAACTTTCTTAAAAATTAAGATAACTGAAAGAAATTTTCAGTTATTATAGATTGAAGCATTCTGAAACAAATATGAAACAATCTTACTTAGAAGACATGAAAGTAAAGCATATAATTAGTTAGTTACCTAATTGTAGCTAATTACAAAATTCAATTACTAGATCTAAACATCTATCAATTTCTTAAGAATAGATTAACATTTTTAAATAGCCTAAGTGTCCAAATAACATTCACACAATAATTCACAATATAACATAATTTTTAAATCTCATTTTCATGAATTTACAGGCCAAATGGAAGGAATTGAATGTTTAATACCTGTAAATTAATGGGGATTTAAATCATCTTGTGATTGAGGATTTCTGGAACGCGATCTTTTGGAACGTTGATTTGCGGTGAATTTAACCCCGTATTGGCATGAAAAATACTGCCGTTAATTCGGGGAATAAAATCACCGTGTCGCATGAAAAAATGTGAATTAAAGGCTTCTTAAGAAGCACTTTTATACATTTAAAGAAAGCACTTTCGTTTACCTGTCCCGCTTGTGAAATCCGTCCCCGTTATCGGCGTTGACGCTTCAGGAGCTGATTTTAAAATTACTGTAGCGCTGACATTGACGATTTAATAAAAATAAAAAAGACACAAATCGCCACTAGGAACGATTTTTCAGCCAACGCTTGTACTCCAACAAAATATTAACCAGGACAAGGGAGGAGAAACCCCCGTTTTAACCCCGCCCCCCCCTTAAAGGCGCCAAAATCGCGCACACGGCCAGTGGCAGAATTACAGCGCGACTGAAGGTAAGTTTTGTAACATACCTACTTAAAGTCCCTAAGCCTCTGGCTCTTATTCCTCTTTTAAGCTTTCCTTTACACTCAACATAAAATCATGCGTTTTGGTCTCAGCCATTTTAGGACTCATCTTCCCTCCAGGCGCAATGTTCAAGTTCAGGAGCAGCTTCCCAACAACCATCAGGCTATTAAACACCACAACCTTCAACTAAGCTCCGAACTACATAGACTTGGGGGCATTACTTCCTTTCTTTGCACTATTGTGGTTGGCTTGTTTTGTATATACTCATCTTCCCTCTGATATACTGTTTGCCCAAAGTAAATCAAATACTCATTTTATAATTCTGGTATTTTGAGGCCTTATGTACAAGCTCATGAATCCTCTCGTCTTGTCTCTCAGATAATGTGGTGCAGGCAAGTTGGAACCCCAGTGTGTCGGAGCTTCCTTGCTCATTGAGAAGCCCCAGTACCTATCGATGGGTGAATGTTACCTATCAGAATGTAAGTTGATAACATCTTTAAATATTACTCACTGAATCTCATTGATGAACCTGTAATTTCCATGAGAATGTATTTTCTATCGGCCCTCTCGAATAGAAATGTTCCAAATTTTATGGCATGTATCGTGTGAGCAATAATATTTTTTAAATTTCATAATCCAAAATTATACTTCTTTTATGGCTTATCTTATAGATTGTCGGGTCCATCTATTCATGGTATTCCTTCATTCAGTCCTTTTGGTGTTGAGAACATGCCGAGATTCTTGAAACACTGTTGTCTCATAAAGCTATCTGTTCACACTTGCTGAGTTAAATTCTAAATTATTTATAATGCAACTTTTAACATATTTGGTGGTAAACTCAGGTTGTGTCTATTTCGGTTTAAACCAGCATCTGGAGTTCCTTCCTACAGAAAGGATACTTACTGCAGATATGTACCGGGTTCACATCAATATCCAGATATAGAAACATAGAAAATAGGTGCAGGAGTAGGCCATTCGGCCCTTCGAGCCTGCACCGCCATTCAATATGATCATGGCTAGAATTAAATGTCGACAAAACAAAGGAGATGGTTGTCGACTTCAGGAGGGCGCAGCCAAAGCATGCACCCCTTAACATCAGTGGCGCCACAGTGGAGAGAGTGGAGAGCATAAAGTTCCTCGGGGTGCAAATTACAGACAGCCTCACCTGGTCCAGAAACACCACTGGGACCGTAAAAAGGGCCCATCAGCGACTGCACTTCCTGAGGAAACTAAAACAGGCCTCACTCCCCACCAACATCCTCAGGACTTTCTACAGGGGTACGGTGGAGTCTGTACTCACGTACTGTTTAAATACGTGGTACTCCACCTGCAACTGCTCAGACAGGAAGGCTTTGCAGAGGGTAGTGAGGGGAGCAGAGAAGATCATTGGCGTCTCCCTACCCTCGGTACAAGAACTGTTCCTGAGCCGCTGTCGGAAAAAAGCTCAGCGAATTGCTAAGGACAAACTGCACCCCCTCCACATACACCTTGATCTCCTGCCATCAGGCAAGAGATATCGCAGCATCAAAGCCCGGACTACAAGACTGCTAAACAGCTTCCTGCCATATGCTGTGAGGCTGCTAAACAGCCACTCTGTACTCACAGTCACCTGATTCTGCGGCTTGGCACGGACACTATAATAACTGGCACTGGCCACTTCAATAACTGGCACTGGCCACTCAAATCAGCCACCCCGGACATGTTTATGATTGGTCTTACTGTATTTTAACGTGGTTTTTATCTATTTTAACTTTATACTGTTCCATCAGGGACTGGATTGTTTTAGTGTTGTTATTATGTGTGAAATGTTTTAAACTTCATGTGCGATGCTCCGGTATTCCCTCGGAAACGTCTTTTCGTTTTGCACTGCACAACTGTTGCTTGCAAGATGACAATAAAGGAATTGAATTGAATTGAATTGGCTGATCATCCAACTCAGTATCCTGTACCTGCTTTCTCTCCATACCCCCTGATCCCTTTAGCCACAAGGGCCACATCTAACTCCCTGGTACCTGGTTCACAGCAATCTCCTCTCCTTTCTCCACTAAGATGGCGGTGACATTTTGCCAGTGGCACAACAGAAAATCTTCAAATATAGTGTTTCTGAGCTCACCTGTATCAAAGAATCTGCAGAAATCAATGATGTAAGTAGCGAGCTGCGAACGCATTTAAATGCATTAGCGCTACTCCGAACTCCCGAAGATAGCGACTGTAAGGGAATCCCCGATCGGAGCAGAATCCCCAACCTCGCGGAGGCGCGCAGGTACAGTAAGTACTGTACCTGTAAACCTCGGGGAGGCCTTCATGGAGTCCGGAATCGAAGCCATCGGGCAAGATCTCCCAGCAGCAACGGAGCTGGAGGTGCTGACTGTAAGGGAATCCCCGATCTCTGGGGAATCCCCGACCTCGCGGAGACTCGCAAGTACTGTACCTTTAAACACCGAGGAGGGCTTCATGGAGTACGGAAACGTGGTTGTCGGGCAGGACTACAAATAAGACTGAAGCGTAGGGGACTTCAGCCCCCTCTCCCTACCATCCTACTGGCTAACGTGCAGTCACTAGAAAACAAAGTGGAGGACTTAAGTTCAAAGCTGCTTTAGCAACGGGAGATGAGGGAATGCTCTGTGTTCTGTTTCACAGAAACATGGCTCACCCCCAGCTCCCCAGACTCAGCGGTCCAGCTTGAAGGATTCTCCATCCACCGTATGGACCGTACGCAGGCATCTGGGAAAGGGAGAGGAGGGGGTGTCTGCCTCATGGTCAACTCTTCGTGGTGCTCAGACGTGGCAGTCCTATCCAACTCCTGCTCTCCACCCCTCGAACATCTGGCGGTGAAGTGCTGTCCCTTCTACCTACCGAGGGAATTCGCCTCTATCGTCCTGACCGCGGTCTACATCCCACTCCATGTCCGTCTGGCACTGGAGGAGCTGCACGCCATGGTCAATGAGCACCAGACGGCTTACCCCGAGGCATTTATCACCGTAGCCGGGGACGTCAACAAAGCCAAACTGAAGAAATCGCTCCCTAACTTCCACCAACATGTATGTCTCCTGCAGCACCAGAGGATCAAACACCCTTGACCACTGCTACACGACCATCAAAGACGCCAACCGCTCTCTCCCTCGCCCTCACTTTGGAAAATCTGACCATTCAGCGGTGCTGCTTCTTCCTGCCTACAGGCAGCAACTGAAGAAAGCACCCCCAGACCGTACAGAGCTGGTCGGGGGGGTGGGGGGGGTGGGCAGAGGAACAACTCCAGGACTGCTTGGAGTCTGTAGACTGGGCAATGTTCAGGGACTCGGCAATGGACCTGAATGAATACGCCACAGTTGTTACAGACTTCATAAGGAAATGTGTGGAGGACTGCGTTCCAACAAAAACCTTCCGAGTGTTTCCTAACCAGAAGCCTTGGATGAACCATGAGATCCGCATTCTTCTGAAGTCCAGATCCCGGGCATTCAGGTCTGGTGATGCAGAGGTCTATAAGAAGTCCAGATGCGACCTTGGTAAGGCCATCAAAAAGGCCAAAAGGGACTTCTGCTCTAAGCTGGAGGATGAGACGGATGTTCGGCAACTGTGGCAGGCCTTGAATGCCATCACCTCCTACAAGGCGAAATCAGGAAGCGGCTCAAACGACAGCGAAGCATCACTCCCTGACGAGCTCAATGCATTCTACGCACGGCTCGATAGGGAGAACACTGATGTGCCTTCCCGAGCCCCTATTCGCCCTGACAGTGTCATAGTCTCAGAGGCCGACGTCAGAAGATCCTTCAGGGGGGTGAACCCTCGGAAAGCGCCTGGACCTGATGGTATACCCGGTCGAGTTCTCAAGACCTGTGCAGACCAACTGCCGGGAGTTTTTGCAGACATTTTCAACCTCTCACTTCTGAGGTCTGAGGTTTCCACCTGCTTTAAGAGGGCATCAATAATACCGGTGCCCAAGAAGAGTAAGGTGACGTGCCTCAATGACTATCGACCAGTGGCACTATCACCTGTGGTGGTGAAGTGCTTTAAGAGGTTGGTTATGGTGCACATCAACTCCTACCTCGACAAGAAACTCGACCAACTACAGTTTGCATACCGCCACAACAGGTCAATGGTAGATGCAATTTCACTGGCTCTCCACTCCGCACTAGACCACTTGGACAATAAAAACACCTACGTCAGGCTGTTGTTTATAGACGACATCTCGGCGTTTAATACCATCATCTTTTCCAAGTTGGTTACCAAGCTCACGGAACTGGACCTCTGCGCATCTCTCTGCAATTGGATCCTCGACTTCCTCATCCACAGACCACAGTCTGTTCGAATTGGAGGAACCACTTCATCCTCAGTAACAATTAGTATGGGCGCACCTCATGGCTGCATGCTCAGCCCCCTGCTTTACTCACTCTATACCCATGACTGCATAGCCGGTCATAGTGCGAACTCCATCATCAAGTTCGCCGATGACACCACTGTGGTTGGACGAATCACAGATGGGGACGTGGCAGAGTATAGAAGTGAGATCGACTGACTGACCAAATGCTGCCAGCACAACAACCTGGCTCGCAACATCAGTAAGACCAAGGAATTGATTGTGGACTTTAGTAGGGGAAGGATGAGGACCCACAATCCTGTTTATATCAATGGGACGATGGTGGAGAGGGTCAATAACTTCAAATTTCTGGGCGTGCATATATCAGAAGATCTTTCCTGGACACAGCACACCAATGCAATTGTAAAGAAGGCACATAAGCTACTGTGCTTCCTGAGAAGATTACGGAGATTCGGCATGTCAAAGAGGATTCTCCTAAACCTCTTCAGGTGCACGGTAGAGAGCATTCTGACTGGTTGCATCGTGGCCTGGTTCGGCCACTTGAGCGAAAAAGACTACAAAAAGTTGTGACCACCGGCTTTGACCTCCCAACCGTCGAAGGGATCTATCATAGTCGCTGCCTCAAAAAGGCAGCCAAAATCATCAAGGACCCACACCATCCTGGCCACACACTTATCTCACCACTGCCATCAGGAAGAAGGTACAGAAGCCTGAAGACTGTAACGTCCAGGTTCAGGAACAGCTACTTCCCCACAGCCATCAGGCTATTAAACACAACGAATAAGCTATGAGCTCTGAACTGCAAAAGACTATATTATTATTTGTTATTTGCACTATATTTGTTATTTATTGAACTTTTTCTTTTTTTTCCCCGTTATATACAATGTTCACATATTCACATATTCTGTTGTGCTGCAGTAAGTAAGAATTTCATTGTCCTGTCCGGGACATATGACAATAAAACATTCTTGACTTTTGACTTGACTCTTGATATAAAAGTTTTATACTTCTACTTTTTAATAATTCTGTTGGATAAAGTACCAGTATAGCGGTAGACTGGACCATATTTGCCCTGCCTCATGGTATAGATACTAAACATCTCAGCAGATATTATCGTGCTGTCCCAGATTTGCAGTTCTCAACTTCCCTTAAAATAATGAACATCACGCATCGGGCCTAATTTTGTGACCGGCTCCCATCAAATAAAACTCCTTATAGGGAATTGTAATTTGAAAATTTATTTTTGTATTGTAAACCTTTTGTACAGTAAACGTAATGCACATAGTTTGCGGTTGTGTCCAAAATCAATAGATTTTCTTGCACTAAACATCTCGGCAGATATTATCGGCAGAAAATAATAGAATTTGAGATTTGTGAGAATGGATATTCAGTACAATTAAGTGATTGCTTCCAATTAACTGATTAACAAACTGCAGAATTGCTTCTTTGTTGACATAACAATATCTCAATTCTGTCTCTTTGCAGGTTGGAGAAGTCTTAACACTGCAGGTTCCTGTTGGGCAGAAGAAGCATGCATTGATTGTTACTGCTGCAACATTACTGGCTACCATTTTGTGCTGCACTCTACTTTTGAAAGTTGTATGGAAATATGGCCAGTTTGAATCCTAACATAAATGCAATGGAAAGCTGTTAAAAGGTGAAGGTACCATGCTGGCTATTACTGGAATGGTTTCAACTGGATTACTGTGGATTTGGCCATGAAAGTAATGGTTGTCATAGATACTGTGGTTTAATGACCTCCGAGATATTTGCGTCTTTTGTGATGACACATTTTTACGTACTTGGAACAAGCCTGGCTGCATTACTTTACAGGAACATTTTAGAATATAACATGTGTAGGTTGCAACAAACTGCAGATGCTCGTTTACACCGAAGATAGACACAAAATGCTGGAGTAACTTGGTGGGTCGGGCAGCATCTCTGGAGAAAAGGAATATGATGACGTTTCGGGTTGAACCCCTTCCTCAGACTTGTCTGACTTCTGCTTCCATTGAGAAGATTTCCCAATGGGTTTACAGAATCGAGGAATTGTTTTTTTCTACAAATGTGCTTACAGTTGTGTACGTACCAGTTCCTATAACTTTACTCTCCCTTGGTCTATTTTTCATTGGCTTCGATTTTGAGCAAAAATACTATGAATAGTAAGTCCAACCTCTAGCAAAATTGGAGCTCTATCCCCAGACTGTAAGTATTCCTTTTGAGAATTTATGCAGGTGTTCTGAATATTACAGGCAAATATACTTCCACCATTCTCTCAGACAATGTATTTGTGTATTTTTCTCAAAATATCCATATTATGAAATAATTTATACTAATCATAAAATCCCTCTGATGGGTGTCTGAATGCAAGAAGTGTGTTGGCCTTGAGATTTCTTTATGAAGATTGCACGGCTTGTACTTATTGGACTGTAACCTCTGCTTGTGGAAACAGACCTCAAATTCATCTAACTTTTCTCAGGAAGCCATCATGGAATCATTAGATTGGGATAAAGTTCCATTTCCAGACAAACCTTCATGATTTAAAGACCCCTCAAAACATTTTACAACTATTGAAGTACTTTTGAAATGTGATTCTTCTTGTAATGTCGAGCCAAGTTGCACATGGATGCTCTTACAACTGATAGTGTGATTAAAAACCCCCAAAACAAGCTGTTGTTTCAGGTGCAATGTTTCAGGCCTCATTATATCGAGGCGTCGCTGTCTCGATGCCTCCTGGATGAACGTGGAGAATGTGGCGAGGGTGAATCGCTGTGGGGGGGAGAGAACAAAAGGAGCTGGCGTACTTTGTAACTTTGCGCCGTACATGGCCGCTATTTGTATACATTGGGTATGCAAGCAAAGAATTTCACTGTGCCCTGTCACATGTGACAATAAAGTATTTCATTCCATACATCCAGTAATGTTTTATGAGGGATAAATATTGTTTTGAATACAAGAATAAGTCCCCAACATATTTTTAGAATAGTGGAAACAAGTAGTAGAAACTAGGAACTGCAGATGCTGGTTTACAAAAAGGGACAGAACATGCCAGAGTAACAATGGGTCAGGCAGCATCTGACTGAGAATTACCTTGGTTTTGTTCCTTGGTTATGATAAACAGACCCAAACTGAGCAGTGGTGATGAGTTCAAGTTACATTCCTTTCAGGGGCGACCTGCTCCATAACTAGTTGATTAATTTTTGTGGTTGACTGGAACAGCTTAGCTTGGAAAGATGCAATCATTTTACTTCACCATTTCCGTAGTGTATAACTCTATGACTCGACGTGCTGTAACCATACTGAGAGCATCCTGTATTGTTTCACCAGGATGCCACATCGAATAATTTTAAGACACTTCCAATGGTTTAACTCTATAAGCATGCTGGGTAAAGAGCTACATCAGAATTTTATTCCACCACAAACTATCTGCGTTGGCTGTCTTTCTTATCTACAGCATCAGAAGTGCCACGCCAGGTATTATCAAGAAATAAATGAATCCAGTCTGCTCAATTCATGTTCCATCTTCAGTTGTCACTAACATAATGCAAGATATCAGCAGTACATTTACCAGCTCTTACCGACAAATATGCTCACTGATACAAAGTCTGAGTTCCTAAGAACAATTCAGTTCTATGCACATTGGCAGCCTTGGTCCAAACATGGACAAATCTGGACGTGAGCAGTATTTCGATCGCGTGAGATCAAGGAGCCGAAGTAACACTGTTGAGATGGAAAATCCTGTATCGTATCAAATCTAGCACAAAGAAAAATGGTTGTGATTATAGGAGGCAAATCCTTGGAGCCCTAGTACTGCTCTGCAAGAATTCCTCAAAGCCATGATAAGGTGGAAAAGCTCACTGCCTTTTTCTAAGGGCAAGGAAGTCAAAAACTGGAGGACAAAGGTTTAAGGTGAGAGGGGGAAAGATTTTAAATGGATCTGAGGGATAACTTTTTCACAGTGGTGATTATGTGGAATAAACTGCCAGAGGAAACTGTAGGGTAGAATTATAATGTTTAAATGACACTTTGACAGGTACATGGAAAGGTATAGAATGGTATAGGCCCTTGCAGGCAAACAAGGCTAACTTGAGTAGGGATGAATGATTTGGGCAGAAGTGTTTGTTTCTGTGCTGTATAAATCTATAACACTGTGCTCAGCCCAGACATCATAACTGCTTCATTATTGGTTTCCTCCATGATAAAATCAATTCACTGTTGGTTATAATGTTTAGTTTAATTAGCAACTCCTCCGTTAGCTAAGGAGTTTACCCGAGTATGAGATGGATCTACATGATAAAGTTTTCAGGAAATGTAAAAGTATTGCAGGAGTTTTTATGGATAATCAAAAAAAGAAAATCAAGAGTCAAAAGTGTTTTATCGTCATATGTCCCAAAATGGAACAATGGAATTCTTACTTGCTGTAACACCACAGATATTTAATCATAGTACTCTGTAAACAACATAATAAACTGCAAAAACAGAAGTTCAGTATATACAAAACAAACCAACCACAATAGTGCAAAGAAAGGAAGTAATGCCCCCAAGTCTATGTAGTTCGGAGCTTAGTTGAAGGTTGTGGTGTTTAATAGCTTGATGGTTGTTGGGAAGCTGCTCCTGAACTTGGACATTATAGTTTTCAGACTCCTATACCTTCTTCAAAATGGCAGGTGTGAAATGAGATTGTGGCCAGGATGGTGTTGGTTTCTGATGATGCTTGCTGCCTTTTTAAGGCAACGACTCCTGTCACAAAAAAATAATGCATATCCTCTCTCCCCGAGGATAAAGTGGAGCCACCTGAACCTGATGCAGTCAGTGGTTTCCAACTTTTGCTTGTGCATGTCTGTGACTTTGAGGAAAAAATTAGCTAGGTTAGCACTACCAACTCTATTGCTAGAACAAAAACAGAATGGTAGAACTTAGTTGGTCAAGCAGCATCTGTGGAGACAAATCGCCAACCTTCCTGTTCATCGCGGTGTGTGTCTGTTTCACATTGGCTTTGCACTGTGTGAATTTCACTCCGATAGCGCTCCCCCCGCTTGCCCTGTCCCCCTCCTGCATAACGGGCTGGTGAAGGAAGCGATGTGTGGGTGTTGCACTCTGACAGTCACCGTTCCAGTCACCGGTTTTTCAGGCGACTGCTGGCGACCTGACAGTCGCCTAAGTGGCCCATAAATCAAAGTTGAGAGGGAACAGAAAAGATTGCCAGTATTTGGCACTATAGGCTGGAATAGAGGCTGGTAAGCAATAGGTGAAAGTAGATGGGGAGGGATGATGAACAAATGGAACCAGATGGTGGGAGGAGATGGGAGGAATGAACAGAGGAGGCAGAGAACTAGGTGAATGTGTGAATGTATGTGGGAGGACGGCATTGGGGTGTGAGTTACCTGAAATTGGAAAATTCAACATACCGATACATACCATTGGGTTGTAGCTCCCCATGAGATATTGCTTTTCCAATTTGTGTTTAGCCTCGTCATAGGAATGGAGGAGGCTGAAGACTGAGAGGGTCGCCCCTTCCTCATCTGGTTATACCTATCACCTACCAGTCTCTCTTCTCCCTCTCCCCCTCCCGATCCATACACACATTCCACCCTTCTCAGGCCTGATGCAGGGTCTCGGCATGAAATGTCGAATTATGTCTCTCATCTCCGTAGATGCTGTTTGACGCACTTTGTTCTTCCAGTGTTCAGTTTTTGTTCTAGATTCCAGCATCTGCGGTTTCCTTTGGCTTCTTTACTATTATAATTTCCTAGAACTGATTAAAGTAACCTTATCTGCTCATGTTCCAAATGTTTTGTTCATGCATCATTTCTATGCATCTTGACTCATTGTGCACCAACATCATGACTTAAGTTTTTTTCCCTTGCATGTTCAATTTTCTCCGTAGCTAATTGCCCTCAAGTTATTTGTGTGCTTGTGATTCTTGGGTTGTGAATCTTGATTTTTCTTTTGATTTCTGCTACGCAAATGATGTGTGTTCTATGAACTAAGTATTGTGAGCACTAGTTTCCAAGATAAACCAAGCTTTGTACAATTAAAAAGTTGAATTACTCAGGGTCAAATTACATATCCTATTAGGTATAATAACTAACCAAATAAGCTTGCCTTATTTTCATGCCAATAAATGCATCCTTACAGTCTTTGTAAAATCTTGCTTGCATATCTTCTGGCAATTTGCATCCAATGATAACCAGGTTATTGTGTTACAAAGGTCAGGAGTTTGTCTTTGCCTGTGTTTTGGAATTGTTATGCTAGTTCCATCTGATGGTTATTACTGAAATCTGTCTGGACCAAACATTTTCCACTTGTTATTGAAATGTTTGTATCCCTTGAATGATTTAATCTGCTCACTTATCTAGGTTAGAGATACCCTACCCCCCCCCCCTCCTCCAATTGTAAGTAATTGAAAATTCAGTCTAAAGATGCTTGAAATATTCAGAAGGTCAGGCAGCGTCTGTGGAGAGAGAAATAGTAAGCATTTGAAATTGAAAGACCATCAGAACTGGGAAAGTGAGAAAGCAAAAAGACGCAAGAGGCTACAGATAATGGAAAATGGAGGAACAAATATCTGCTCTGCAGGTCGAGCAGTATTGGTGGAGGGATCCCACATGTTTTGAATGTAGTAGGAGAAAGAAGGGTAGGACAAAAATATCCCTATCCATCTCTAACCAATCGTCCCTATTTCATAAAGCCAATTTGTTTTCTCATTTTACCAGTTCCGACGAACATTGAACCTGCTTCTCTTTCCACAGTTGCTGTTGCACCTGCTGTATATTTCCAGCGTTTTCTGAGCTATTTTGCCCATGTAACATAACTAACTCCAGAGATTAACAGTGGTGCAGATCATGCAGTCCACTGTCCATCCTCTGCTGAGTGGCAGCGATATACCCCACTGGGTAATCTCCAATGAGCTTGTCAAGCACCAGATCCTACAATCAGTGTGTAGAGAGGTCATGCTGCAGGATACACTGATGATGTCAGCCGTAAACAAATTCTTCCCCCCCCCCCCCCCCCCCACCAAAAACAAATTGCCAATCAAGCAAATATTAATAAGAAAATTGTGAATTTGCCTCGGACTCCACAATGTCGCACCTGGGAAGCTGGCCCACATCACAGTCCTTATTTTCAGCAGAATTTGCTCTTTGCAGTTCAAATATAGGATATTGGCTGCTCAATCTTCATTTTATGTGTCTTTAATGCAGAGTGAGTGTATTTTGTATGCTCATTGCATATTTTAATATGAAAAATTAACTAAAAATGAATCTTCCAACTGAATTTATAAGCATTTTTAACTCCATTAAGAACAGCTACTTGACAAAGTAACCTTTCCATCAAATTACTTGGTTTTATCGTGCGAGGCAACTTCTTGCTACATTGATTTGAATTCCTTTGTGCTTTAAGAGGGGGTGGTATTTTCAGACCGTTGCATTGAAATACATTGCGATGCCAACTGTACCCACAGTCAGTAGCAAATCATACACAGATGCTTTCCTTCCCATGCAAAACACGAGAGACATTAAGAAACAGACATGGACAGTCATTATCTTATTTATTAACTGTGTTGACAACCTATCAGCAGAAAAAAAGATTTCTAATGTTTATTATGTAGTTAACTTCTAAATTCTGTTTAATCATAAGATAACTGAGAATTTAAAAAAAAGATTTAACTGGCATCCTCATATTATGTTTACATCTCAACTTCATGTCCCAGGGAAAAATTATTGTTTCAAACTTTCATTTCCCAAATGGAAACACAAGAGAGACTGCAAGTGCGGAAATCTAGAGTAAAAAATAAATTCCAGGAGGAACTCAGCGGGTCAGGCAGTATCTGCGGAGGCAAAGGGAGAGTCTATGTTTTGGTTTGAGACCCTGCATCAGTACTGAAAAATGAGCTGGAAGCCGCGGACGAAAAGATGGCGCCAAAGATAAGTACTGACGGAGGATATGTGCCTATAGTATTGAGTATTAATAACTATGTGGTTGAAGAGTAGAAACCACAGAGGGGGCACAATGGAAAGGTCACACAGAACAGTCGAGGAGAGGAGGAAAGTTTCAATGTGACCATGCCTTAAAGAGACTTCATAGTGGTGTTATCAAGTGGAGAGTTAGTACTCCTGGTAGAACAAGCAATGTCCACTCTTTCTGCAGCGTCCTATGTTCTTGGGCATTTGAGTTACTGAAAAGGCAATGATGTTCCAGTCTGTATGCTCACCACAATATACCTGTAGGTTTATTCAGCATTCAACAACATGCTGAATCTCCCCAAATTTCTGTGCAGAGGCATTGATGAGTTTATTTTGTGATTGCTTAAATTTAAGACAGATTCATTGTCCTTCGACTTTCCTCGTCAACAATCAGCTCCTTGTTAAAATTGAGAGCAACTAGATTATTGCTCTCCATCCTGTACATTGACGCATTGTTACCTGTTATTCATTCAATAATGGTGGTATCGTTGGCAATTTTAAATACTGCAATGGTGCTGTGTCTGGCTACACAGTCATGGTATAAAGAGAATAGAACTGTGGACTGAGCATACAGCCTTGAGGTGCCCTGTGCAAGAAGAATGTGTTCTTGCCGATTCATATTGATTGAGGTCTGCCAGTGAGGAAGTCGAGGATCCGGTTATATATGGGCGAGTAGAGACTCAGTTCCCTGGGCAGATAATGGAGTTGAACACCTGACGTACATGTTCGTAATGTATAAGTGGTCCAGCACAGAGTGAAGCGTGTGATCGTATTTGATGTTAATCTGTGTTATGGGAGGCGAATGGAGTGAGTCCAGGCCAATAATTGGGCAGGTTGATATATGTCATAACAAAATCTCTCAAAGCATTTAATCACAGTGAATGTGAGTGCATTGAGTAGGCATTCAGTAGGCATTGAGGTATAACAAATAGATAGGGTAAACGCAGAGTGTCTTTTACCCAGAGTAAGGGAATTAAGAACCAGAGGACATAGGTTTAAGGTCACAAGGGAAAAATGTTATAGGAACTTGAGGGGCAACTTTTACACACAAAGGGTAGTGGGTATATGGGACGAGGTAATTGAGGCAGGTACGGTTACAATGTTTAAAAAGTCTTTGGATGGGTACATGGAAAGGATAGGTTTTGAGGGATATGGGCCAAAAGCAGGCAGGTGGGACTAGTGTAGTTAGAGAGAGGGGGAGAGAGGTCTTGAATCGGATTATCGGCACCCATGGACATAAATCTTGCCTGACAAGCATCGTCCAAAGTATGATTTCCTTATTATCATAACATGCCGAGTTGCAGCTGCTTGATGTTGATTTAATTACACTCTGTGGTAATTATTCTGGTTGGTGTTGTAGAACACATGTCTGAGAAAGATTGTCAAAGGCTAGCCTACAATTAAAAGGCATCCTGACAATAGCGCATATTGGAAGCACAATTTGATGATAGGGCAAGTTGGACTGAGTGGCTGAAATTAGTTATTTCCTTCTGAATAATTTGGAGTTTCTTCAGTGCTGCACCTTTCCGGATGAGTGGAGAACATTCTGTTCCTGGCATTGAGTTTTGCCACTGCTGGTGAACAATTGATGGGTCATGAGGTCAGAGTACACCTCCTGCTGGTGTCCGGCAATTGCAGATTGATAGGATTGACCTGAAAACAGAAAATGCTGTAAATGTTGAAAAGCTCAGGTATCCTCTATGGAGAGGGAAACGAGATTTACATTTCAGATGGATGACCTTTTAGCGGAGCTCATGATTGGAACCAAAACATGAAGTTTACAATATTAGTCAGAATCAACATGCAATAAGTCAGAGGTGGAACATTTATGAAGGGAAGAGGTGATTGTGGAAGTGAGTTTTGATCAACATTTTGTCAAAATGCTGAGAGAATGGATTGGCTGGGCTTGTATACTCTGGAGTTTAGAAGGATGAGAGGGAATCTTATTGAAACATAAGATTATTAAGGGTTTGGAAATATGTTCCCGATGTTGGGGGAGTCCAGAACCAGGGTCCACAGTTTAAGAATAAGGGGTAAGCCATTTAGAACGGAGACAAGGAAACACTTTTTCTCCCAGAGTTGTGAGCCTGTGGAATTCTCTGCCTCAGAAGGCAGTGGAGGCCAGTTCGCTGGATGTTTTCAAGAGAGTTAGATTTAGCTCTTCGTGCTACAGGAATCCAGGGATATGGGGAAAAAGCAGGAATGGGATACTGATTTTAGATGATCAGGCTTGATCATATTGAATGGCCGTGCTGGCTCGAAGGGCCAAATGGCCTACTTCACCTATTTTTCTATGTTTCTATAACTTCTTCAGGGTAATGATTGAAAGAAAAGTGACCATGAATTACATAATGAACAGTGAAGAACTTCATGTACTGGGAATCTTAAATATAAGCAGAAAAGGGAGGAAACTGTTAGCAGTTGAGGCAGCCTCAAGGCTCCAGCAACTCGTTCAATCCTAACCTGAGGCACTGGCTGCTTGCATGTTCTTCTGTGAACATTTGGGTTTCCTTGAAGTCCTCCAGTTTCTCTCACATCCCAAAGATAGTGGGATGGTAGATTAATTGACCATGGTAAATTGTCAGCAATGTGTTGGTGAGTGGTAGAATTTTGGGAGAATTGAGGAAAATAAGGTTGGAAAGAAGGGGAAAGAAGTGGTAAAGAAGGAGAAAGAGGTGGAGAGTGTGAGACCAGGGATGGTGGCACTGGCTGAGAGAGGGTTTGTTATTCCCAGTTGATTTGTCTAGAGAAGGTGCAATAGAAGTAATGAATCGAGGGAGAAATAAAGAAAACAATGCCAGTACAGAGCAGTAACAAATACTGGAGAAACAAATAACTGCAATGCCAGAATTTGAAATAATATCAGTGCTGGAAAGATGCAACTGGGCAGGTACCGTTCTCTTTCTCCTGCCTAACCTACTGAGTATTCCTAACATTTCCCACCGGTTTTATTGGTTCAATTATGGTCACTGCTAAACTCATTTCCATTTGTTTACCTTTAAAGTCAGTCCTAAAATATACCTTTTCGGTCAAGCTTTTTTGTTCCCTATTCCACGTCTTCTTGCCTTAATTCCCTCTTGTATCCAATTATGCTCATGGCCACTTAGTTTTTTTTTACATTCAAGACAAATATCTGACAACATTAGTTCAGTCACCAAAACAGATTATCAGTCAGTAGAGGGGGAAAGATTCAAATCCAATATCCCCACTACCTCCGAGGAATGTCTGGCCTACGACTGCTGCAAGGGAAGGAAGAACATGTGGGATGGCGTGGAGAAACACCAGTCTGTGCATCAGAAATAGGGGAAGGAGCAGAGCGGCTCATAAACTGTCCACCCACACCCCACCAGCCACCTCCTGTCCCATCTGTGGAAGAGTCTGCAGGTTCCACCCACATAGGCATCATCAATCACCTCAGAACGAGAGACGCAAGTCCTAGCCCCCGAGGGACCGCACAAAATGCGTACGCACAGGTTTCTGTCGAGTCAAATGCACAAGTAGGATGAGGTATAAGTAATATGATTTTTTTTCTTCCAGCAACATCACAAACATAGACTCAGGCAGCAATCATAAAATATACATAAATTTATTGTATTTTCTGCAAGTGTAAAATTACATATTCTTCCACGAGATGTTTTCTAATTAAAAATCCCTGCCATTATACCGACGTCTCAGTATTTAAACTGTTCTTTACATCAGGGCAATTTTGGGTTGTCAAGTCGAGTGGCCAGAAAGGGGCAGTGTGTCTCCAAGGGCGAGGAATCGGCTCGTTGAATGAGAAGCTGAGGGGGAGCGTTCTGCCTGAAAATCTCGAAGTGCGCGCTGTTCCTTTTGCGCAGGGCGGTCGCTGACGGTGGATCTGGCCGAGGCTCCGAACACAACTCGTCCCCCTTTCCTTAAATGGGGTTGTTTGTAAAAGTTGCCGGCGGCCCAGAGGCATCGTAATACGAAGCACATCGGTAAAGCGTCTCGCCATAAAAGGGCAGCGGGGAGAGAGGGCGAAGCAGTGGACGGGACGGCGGAGTTGGAATCTGCCGGACAGGCTCCACCAGTGAGCACAGACAGCTCTCGGAGCCATACGCCGAGGAACTTCCTTGAGTAAAGGTCCCAAGCGAGGTGAGTCCGGCTTCCCAGCGCCCTTCGACAGGACACCTCCCTCTGGTGTCTGTGCCCTTCGACAGGGCGCTCCTTCCAGCCCGAGGTCTTTCGGAGCCGCCTTTCCCCGTGTGAGGAGAGATCTGGTTCTCAGTGACTTGACTCCTCACTCCCGCCACGTTGCAGTCTGACTCGGTGCTGGAGCGGCGCCGAGCCCATCCACCAAGTCCTCACCTTGTGCCCTGTCTCCCGGCTTCTGCTCCCGGAGTCACGCCGTGTCCCATCGAGTCTGCTCATCCCCGCACAAAAATACAGGCCGTCCAAATCAACATCTGCATAACGTGGTTGGTTATTCCATTACTGAACACTCACACAGA
>JAXLNO010001738.1:76847-141147 GCA_038087875.1 Malacoraja senta
AAGTATAATAGAAATGTGTCACATTTACAGATGATACTAATTTGTGATGGTGATCTTGGTTGGTTGATGTACTTAGGTGTGTATCATTGAAGGGAGTCTCGATATCTCAAAAAGAAGTAACATGAACATGTTGCATCCTATTATTTTGTAACGTTGCATCAACAAAGCCAAAATAATGCATGGTACAGGAAGGAGCTTATTGATGAGCTGAACTGAAATCTTTGCCAGCAGACTGATCTGATCTGAAATTAGCAATAAAAACAGAACATGGTGGAAAGTGCAGTGTCAGGCATCTATGGAGAAAGAATGAGATAACATGTCAATTCAGTCTCCCTTTTCACACGAGTTCCAGCATTTCCATTTTTTTCTTCAGATTTCCAGCATTTACACCTTTTTCAAATTTCCTGAAATTTTGCTATCCATGATTTTCCGACCATTAAAATGAAAGTTAAAGGATGGAGTTCCCATCTGACTCCTTCCAGCAACTTGTATAAATAATCTTCACTTATATTGTGAGATCAGTAAGGTACTATCCTGTGAGTGCAGATTTTTGTGGTCAAACTTGTATCATGTATTCTGTATCAAACTGTATTCTATGTTCACCAACAGTCTGATAGCCCTGTCTCACGGTGCGAGTCCACCCACGATTGATCCCGAGTTTAAAACAAATCAAATTCATGGTAATCACATAGAATTAACGTAGCGGGAACGTCGGAACTCGTAACGCTAACGGCAGGTACTCGGGAAACTTGTTAACTCGTGATAATCTTTCAACATGATGAAAGATTTCCACGAGTCAAATTTACTCTTGAAGTAAACATTTTAAACTTTTAAACTCGTTGTAAGAACGTAGTAGCCCGTGAGTTTACCGTGGGCACTCTTTAACTCAGCGGGACAGGCAGCATCTCTGGAGAGAAGGAATGGGTGACGGGATGACGTTTCCAAAATTCTGCTGCGTCTTTGTGTTACTCCAGCACTGTATGTTCACTTTTTGTCAACCAGCATCTGCCCTTTCTTGTGTATGACATTATTTGTAAACTGCATCTGCCATGCAGCTGCCTACTAACCCAATCTGTCCAAGTCACTGTACATCCTCCTCACAGTTCACACTGCCACCCAGCTTTGTGTCATCTGCAAATTTGCTAATGCTACTTTAAATCCCTTCATGTAAATCATTAATGTATATTGTAAATAGTTGCGGTCCCAGCACCGAGCCTTGCGGTACCCCACTAGTCACTGCCTGCCATTCTGAAAGGGACCCGTTAATCCCTACTTTGTTTCCTGTCTGCCAACCAATTTTATTTTTGCCATGTCAGTACCCTTCCATCAATGCCATGTGCTCTAATTTTGCTTACTAATCTCCTATGTGGGACCTTATCAAATGCTTTCTGAAAGTCCAGGTACACTACATCCACTGGTTCCCCCTTGTCCATTTTCCTAGTTACATCCTCAAAAAATTCCAGAAGATTAGTCAAGCATGATTTCCCCTTTGTAAATCCATGCTGACTCGGAACGATCCTGTTACTGCTATCCAAATGTGCCGCCATTTCATCTTTTATAATTGACCAGCATCTTCCCCACCACCAATGTCAGGCTAACTGGTCTATAATTCCCTGTTTTCTCTCTCCTGCCTTTCTTAAAAAGTGGGATATCATTAGCTACCCTCCAATCCACAGGAACTGATCCTGAATCTATATAACATTGAAAAATGATCACCAATGCGTCAATAGATACATAGAAAATAGGTGCAGGAGTAGGCCATTCGGCCCTTCGATCCTGCACCGCCATTCAATATGATCATGGCTGATCATCCAACTCAGTATCCCGTACCTGCCTTCTCTCCATACCCCCTGATCCCTTTAGCCACAAGGGCCACATCTAACTCCCTCTTAAATATAGCCAATGAACTGGTCTCAACTATCCTCTGTGGCAGAGAGTTCCAGAGATTCACCACTCTCTGTGTGAAAACGTTTTTTCTCATCTCGGTCTTAAAGGATTTCCCCCTTATCCTTAAGCTGTGACCCCTTGTCCTGGACTTCCCCAACATCGGGAACAATCTTCCTGCATCTAGCCTGTCCAACCCCATAAGAATTTTGTAAGTTTCTATAAGATCCCCTCTCAATCTCCTAAATTCTAGCGAGTATAAGCCGAGTCTATCCAGTCTTTCTTCATATGAAAGTCCTGACATCACAGGAATCAGTCTGGTGAACCTTCTCTGCACTCCCTCTATGGCTATAATGTCCTTCCTCAGATTTGGAGACCAAAACTGTACGCAATACTCCAGGTGTGGTCTCACCAAGACCCTGTACAACTGCAGTAGAACCTCCCTGCTCCTATACTCAAATCATTTTGCTATGAAAGCTAACATACCATTCGCTTTCTTCACTGCCTGCTGCACCTGCATGCCTACTTTCAATGACTGGTGTACAACGACACCCAGGTCTCGCTGCATCTCCCCTTTTCCTAATCGGCCACCATTTAGATAATAGTCTGCTTTCCTATTTTTGCCACCAAAGTGGATAACCTCACATTTATCCACATTATACTGCATCTGCCAAACATTTGCCCACTCACCCAGCCTATCCAAGTCACCTTGCAGTCTCCTAGCATCCTCCTCACAGCTAACACTGCCCCCCAGCTTAGTGTCATCCGCAAACTTGGAGATGTTGCCTTCAATTCCCTCATCCAGTTCATTAATATAAATTGTAAATAGCTGGGGTCCCAGCACTGAGCCTTGCGGTACCCCACTAGTCACTGCCTGCCATTGTGAAAAGGACCTATTTACTCCTACTCTTTGCTTCCTGTTTGCCAGCCAGTTCTCTATCCACATCAATACTGAACCCCCAATACCATGTGCTTTAAGTTTGTATACTAATCTCTTATGTGGGACCTTGTCGAAAGCCTTCTGAAAGTCCAGATACAACATATCAACTGGTTCTCCCCTATCCACTCTACTAGTTACATCCTTGAAAAATTCTATAAGATTCGTCAGACATGATTTACCTTTCGTAAATCCATGCTGACTTTGTCCAATGATTTCACCACTTTCCAAATGTGCTGCTATCCCATCTTTAATTGACTCTAGCAGTTTCCCCACTACCGATGTTAGACTAACTGATCTGTAATTCCCCGTTTTCTCTCTCCCTCCCTTCTTAAAAAGTGGGGTTACGTTTGCTACCCTCCAATCCTCAGGAACTACTCCAGAATCTAAAGAGTTTTGAAAAATTATCACTAATGCATCCACTATTTCTGGAGCTACTTCCTTAAGTACTTTGGGATGCAGCCTATCTGGCCCTGGTGATTTATCGGCCTTTAATCCATTCAATTTACACAACACCACTTCCCGACTAACCTGGATTTCACTCAGTTCCTCCATCTCCATTGACCCACGGTCCCCTGCTATTTCCGGCAGATTATTTATGTCTTCCTTAGTGAAGACTGAACCAAAGTAGTTATTCAATTGGTCCACCATATCCTTGTTCCCCATGATCAATTCACCTGTTTCTGACTGCAAGGGACCTACATTTGTTTTAACTAATCTCTTTCCCTTCACATATCTGTAAAAACGTTTGCAGTCAGTTTTTATGTTCCCTGCCAGTTTTCTTCCATAATCTATTTTCCCTTTCCTAATTAAGCCCTTTGTCCTCCTCTGCTGGTCTCTGAATTTCTCCCAGTCCTCTGCTATGCTGCTTTTTCTGGCTAATTTGTACGCATCTTTTGCTTTGATACTATCCCTGATTTCCCTTGTTATCCACGGATGCACTACCTTCCCTGATTTATTCTTTTGCCAAACTGGGATGAACAATTTTTGTAGTTCATCCATGCAGTCTTTAAATGCCCTCCATTGCATATCCACCGTCAACCCTTTTAGAACTAATTGCCAGTCAATCTTGGCCAAATCACATCTCATACCCTCAAAGTTACCTTTCTTTAAGTTCAGAACCATTGTTTCTGAATTAACAATGTCACTCTCCATCCTAATGAAGAACTCAACCATATTATGGTCACTCTTGCCCAAGGGGGCACGCACAACAAGACTGCTAACTAACCCTTCCTCAATACTCAATACCCAGTCTAGAATAGCCTGCTCTCTCGTTGGTTCCTCTACATGTTGGTTTAGATAACTATCCCGCATACATTCCAAGAAATCCTCTTCCTCAGCACCCCTGCCAATTTGATTCACCCAATCTATATGTAGATTGAAGTCACCCATTATAACTGTTTTGCCTTTGTTGCACGCATTTCTAATTTCCTGTTTGATGCCATCCCCAACTTCACTACTACTGTTAGGTGGCCTATACACAACACCCACCAGCGTTTTCTGCCCCTTAGTGTTTCGCAGCTCTACCCATACCGATTCCACATCCTCCAAGCTAATGTCCTTCCTTTCCACTGCGTTAATCTCCTCTCTAACCAGCAACGCTACCCCACCTCCTTTTCCTTTCTCTCTATCCCTCCTGAATATTGAATATCCCTGGATGTTCAGCTCCCAGCCTTGGTCACCCTGGAGCCATGTCTCGGTGATCCCAACTATATCATAATCATTAATAGCTATCTGCACGTTCAACTCATCCACCTTATTACGAATGCTCCTTGCATTGAGACACAAAGCCTTCAGGCTTGTTTTTACAACGCTCTTACCCCTTTTACAATTATGTTGAAAAGTGGCCCTTTTTGATTTTGTCCTGGATTTGTCTGCCTGCCACTTTTACTTTTCACCTTGCTACCTATTGCTTCCGCCTGCATTTTACACAATGATATCTAGAGCCACTTCCTTAAGTACCCTGGGATGCAGACCATCGGGCCCTGGGGATTTATCAGCCTTCAGTCCCATCAGTCTATCCAACACCATTTCCTGCCTAATGTGAATTTCCTTCAGTTCCTCCGTCACCCTGGAGCCTCTGGCCACTAGTACATCAGGGAGATTGTTTGTGTCTTCCTTAGTGAAGACGGATCCAAAGTACCTGTTCAACTCGTCTGCCATTTCCTTGTTCCGCATAATAAGTCCACCTGTTTCAGTCTTCAAGGGCCCAACTTTGGTCTTAACTAATTTTTTCCTCTTCACATACCTAAAGAAGCATTTACTATCCTCCTTTATATTCTTGGCTAGCTTACCTTCGTACCTCATCTTTTCTCCCCGTATTGCCTTTTAAGTTAACTTCTGTTGCCCTTTAAATGTTTCCCAATCCTCTGGCTTCCCGCTCGTCTTTGCTATGTTATACTTCTCTTTTATTTTTATATTGTCCCTGACTTCCCTTGTCAGCCACGGTTGCCCCTTACTCCCCTTGGAATCTTTCTTCCTCTTTGGAATGAACTGCACCTTCTGAATTATTACCAGAAATACCTGCCATTGATGTTCCACTGCCATCCCTGCTAGGGTATCTTTCCAGTCAACTTTGGCCAGCTCCTCCCTCATGGCTCCAGTCCCCTTTGTTCAATTGCAATACTGACACTTCCGATTTTCCATTCTCGCTCTCAAATTGTGGATTAAAAGTTATCATATTATAGTCACTACCTCCTAATGGCTCCTTTACCTCAAGTTCCCTTATCAAATGTTTGTGTGCAACTGTGCAAACCTGCTCGATTATGGTGGTAACCGAGACCTGGCTTCACGCTGGGATCCCGGGTGAGGCCATTAGTCTGGTAGGTCGCACAGCACACAGGAGCAGTGACTCCGGTAAGAGCAGAGGAGGGGGGCTATGTATTTACTCTTATGACAAATGGTGCACAAATGTAAACGTTGTCGAGAGACATTGTTCACCAGACATAGAGTTTATCACATTGAAATGCCGACCCTTCTATCTGCTGCGGGAGTTCACAGCTGTCGTTATTCTGGCTGTTTATATTCCACCAAGCGCTAACGTCGAGCTAGCACTGAACATCCTGCTAGCATCAATCAACAAACTACAGACTGCGCACCCTGATGGGATTTTCATCGCGGCTGGAGACTTCAACCAGGCTAATCTAAAAACTGTCCTCCCTAAATTCCACCAGCATGTCACGTGTCCGACGAGAGGTCAAAATACACTGGATCGCATATACAGCAACATTAAGGATGGATTCAAAGCCTCCTCTCTCCCTCACCTCGGCCAGTCTGACCATCTATCACTCTTTCTCACCCCGGCATACAGACCTCTCATTATGAGAACTAAGCCCAGTGTGAGAAACATAAAGACTTGGCCCGAGGGCGCTGCCGCCCAACTTCAGGACTGTTTTGAGCGCACACAGTGGGATCTTTTTGTAAACCAGGACATACAAGAATACACATCCACAGTCATGTTCTATATACAGAACTGTATCAACAACGTCACTGTGCGACAGGGAGGTCAGGTGCTATCCAAACAACAAACCATGGATGACCAGGGATGTCAGGAAGCTGCTGAGGGAACGCAACTCAGCCTTTAGATCTGGCAGTGATGAACTGTCCAGCACTGCCAGATCTAAACTAAAGAGAGCCATTAAAGAGGCAAAGACAGCCTATGGAAGAAGGTTAGAGGGGCATTTTAATGAGAGGGACCCTCGGCGTGTCTGGCAGGGCATTCAGCAACTTACCAACTACAAGGGCAAGGGGGGGCCAACCATCAGCAGCAGTAACAACTCGCTAGCTGAGGAGCTCAACCACTTTTTCGCCCGTTTTGAGCTGAATGAGGGAGAGCCTGCACCTGCAGCCGCACCCAGCACTGACGACCTGGCACTCACTGTGAGTACGGAGGATGTCAGAAGAGCACTCCGCAGGGTCAACCCCAGGAAGGCTGCTGGCCCAGATGGCATCCCAGGGAGAGTATTGCGGGACTGTGCAGACCAGTTAGCGGAGGTTCTTAGCGACATCTTTAACCTCTCTCTGTCAATGTGCACTGTCCCTAAATGCTTCAAGACTGCTACTATCGTGCCTGTACCAAACAAAACATCCATTGCCTGCCTAAATGACTACAGACCTGTTGCTCTCACTTCAACTGTGATGAAGTGTTTTGAACGGCTGGTCCTGGCCCACATTAAGTCCTCACTCCCATCCACTCTGGATCAGCATCAGTTTGCATATAGAGCAAATAGGTCAACGGAAGATGCCATCAACATAGCTCTACATTCCGCACTGACACATCTGGAGCGCCCTGGCTCATATGTGAGGATGTTATTTGTAGACTTTAGTTCTGCATTTAATACCATCATCCCCAGCAGACTGGTGGACAAACTGTCTGATCTGGGTGTTAATGCAAACACATGCAGATGGATTAAGGACTTCTTAACAGACTGCCCACAGACTGTCAGGATGGGGTCCAATTACTCCCCAGTCCTGACGCTCAGCACAGGAGCACCACAAGGTTGTGTGCTGAGTCCCATCTTGTATACAATATACACTTATGACTGCAAACAGGATCATCAAGTTTGAGGACGACACGACTGTGGTGGGACTGATAAACAACAATGACGAGTCTGCCTACAGAGATGAAGTCCAAAAACTGACTGTCTGGTGTACCAAAAACAACCTGGTACTCAACCCATCAAAGACAAAAGAACTGGTCGTTGACTTCAGGAGGAAGAGGAGAGAGGAACCTGCTCCTCTATACATCAAAGGGGACATAGTGGAGAGAGTCACTGGCTTTAAATTCCTGGGAATAAACATCTCCCAGGACCTCAAATGGCAAATGAACACCGTCACTCTCGTGAAGAAGTCACAGCAGCGGCTGTATTTCCTGAGGTCTCTGCGGAGAGCAAACGTCTCACAGCCGCTGCTGCTGTCCTTCTACCGATGCGCCGTGGAAAGTATCCTCTCCTATGGCATCCTGGTGTGGTTTGCTAGCTGCACTGTGGCTGAGAGGAGGGCGCTGCAGAGAGTTATAAAAACTGCACAGAGCATCACAAACGCTCAACTGCCCTCCTTGGATGATATATATAGGGCCCGATGCTTGCGCCGGGCCATAAACATCAAGCAGGACACATCCCACCCTGCCAACCACCTTTTCACTCTGCTACCCTCTGGGAGGCGATTCGGGTCTCTGAAGGTTCGCACCGGTAGACTAAAAAATAGTTTCTACCCATGTGCGATAAAAGAACTTAATTCCAACAGAGAACACTGGGGAAGCAAAATGTAATTCCAAGAAATGCAACATTCTTTTAAAATTCTTTTTAAATACTTATTTATTATTTTTACTAATAAGTGTACATATGTGTCAATGGTTGTCGTGTTTGTGTTTTTTTAACCGGAGGAGATGCAATGGAATTTCATTGCACAGTATTGTGCAATGACAATAAACGTATTCTATTCTATTCTAAATCAGGTTCATTACACAACACTAAATCCAGAATTGCCTTCTCCCTGGTAGGCTCCAGTACAAGCTTCTCTAAGAACCCATCACGGAGGCACTCCATTAACTTCCTTTCTTGGGGCCCAGTACCAACCTGATTTTCCCAGTCAACCTGCATGTTGAAATCTCCCATAACAACAGTACCTTTGCGACATGCCAATTTTAACTCTTGATTCAACTTGCACCCTATATCCAGGCTACTGTTTCGGGGCCTGTAGGTAATTCACATTAGGGTCTATTTACCCTTACACTTCCTCAGTTCTATCCATACTGACGCTACATCTCCTGATTCTATGTCGCCCCTCGCAAGGGACTGAATTTCATTCAACACCAACAGAGCTACCCCACCCCCCCTGCCCACCTGTCTTGGAGGTTCCTAGCCCTGTCCCTCTTGTAATTCCCACAACATGGATGATGATTCAGATCAATGTAAAGGTTTGTTTTGAGAGGGATAGTTAATAGAACCATGGAAAACTGAGCCAGGAAGAAAGCTGTTCAGTCTATGGTATCTGAGCCAACGTAGACTTACCCAATTTTGTCAGTTCAAATTTGTACATGCAGTGCCCTCCATAATGTTTGGGACAAAGACCCATCATTTATTTATTTGCCTCTGTACTCCACAATTTGAGATTTGTAATAGAAAAAAATCATGTGGTTAAAGTGCACATTGTCAAATTTTAATAAAGGCCATTTTTATACATTTTGGTTTCATCATGTAGAAATTACAGCAGTGTTTATACATAGTCCCCCCATTTCAGGGCACCATAAAGTTTGGGGCACAGCAATGTAATGTAAATGAACGTAGTCGTGTTTATTTTTTTGTTGCATATCCTTTGCATGCAATGACTGCTTGAAGCCTGCGATCATTGGACATCACCAGTTGCTGGGTGTCTTCTCTGGTGATGGTCTGCCAGGCCTGTATTGCAGCTATGCTTGTTTTGGGGGCTAGTCCCCTTCAGTTTTCTCTTCAGCATATAAAAGGCATGCTCAATTGGGTTCAGATCAGGCGATTGACTTGGCCACTCAAGAATTGACCATTTTTTAGCTATGAAAAACTCCTATGTTTGGGATCATTGTCTTGCTGTAGAATGAACCGCCGGCCAATGAGTTTGAGGCATTTGTTTGAACTTGAGCAGATAGGATGCGTCTATATACTTCAGAATTAATTATGCTACTCTACCATCAGCAGTTGTATCATCAATGAAGATAAGTGAGCCAGTACCTTCAGCAGCTATACATGCCCAGGACATAACACACCCACCACCGTGTTTCACAGTTGAGGTGGTATGCTTTGGATCTTGGGCAGTTCCTTCTCTCCTCCATACTTTGCACATGCCGTCACTCTGATATAAGTTAATCTTCGTCTCATCTGTCCACAAGACCTTTTTCCAGAACTGTGGTTGCTCTTTTAAGTACTTCTTGGCAAACTGTAACCTGGCCATCCTATTTTTGCGACTAACCAGTGGTTTGCATCTTGCTGTGTAGCCTCTGTATTTCTGTTCATGAAATCTTCTGCGGACAGTGGTCATTGACAAATCCACACATGAAGAGTGTTTCTGATCTGTCGGACAGGTGTTTGGGGATTTTTCTTTATTATGGAGAGAATTCTTCTGTCACCAGCTGTGGAGGTCTTCCTTCGCCTGCCAGTCCCTTTGCGATTAGTAAGCTCACCAGTGCTCTCTTTCTTCTTAATGATGTTCCAAACAGTCGATTTTGGTAAGCCTAAGGTTTGGCTGATGTCTCTATAACAGTTTTATTCTTGGTGCTCAGTCTCATAATGGCTTCCTTGACTTTCATTGGCACAACTTTGGTCTTCATGTTGATAAAAGTTTGGAAAGGTGATGGAAAGACTGGGGGAAAGACTAGGTGCTGAGAGCTCTCTTATATCTGCATTAAGGAGACAATTAAACACACCTGAGCAATTACAAATGGCAGTGAAGCCATGTGTCCCAAACATTATGGTGCCCTGAAATGGGGGGGAACCATGGGTAAACACAGCTGTAATTTCTACATGGTGAAACCAAAATGTATAAAAATACCCTTTAATAAAATCTGACAATGTGCACTTTACCACATGTGATTTTTTTTTTTCTATTACAAATCTCAAATTGTGGAGTACAGAGACAAATAAATAAATGATGTGTCTGTCCTAAACATTATGGAGGGCACTGTTATTCCCTTTTGAATGTTAACATTGAATCTGCTCTCATAAACCTTTCAGGCAATGAGTCAAAATTGTATTTCTAATTGTATGATTATATGCATAATCTCCAGTAACAGTGAACACTTTGCAGACATACTACTTGGAGCAGTAATGTAACATGCTCTAAGGAGGCTGACAGTCTGCTTTTATTTTATATGGCTGACGACAATGAGATGTGAAATATGTTATTGATTCACCATCACTCATTTTACATTATTTTATTAATATAAGAGCCGCCCCAAACGGTCACATCTATGTTGGATGCAGTCTAGCACTTCCCCACCCCCCACCCAGCATATGTCGCTCTAATGATTCGAACCTATCGTAGAATATTGCAGCTGTTCCTAAAGCAGTGAGGAGCTCATCCAACTATGTTCTATGTCTGCCAAAAATGCAGAATCTCAGAAATGTAGTGTTTATTTGGTGTATATGAAGTCACAGAAGGGGGAAGGAGGGTTAAAATTAGCCATCAAAGAAAGCTCAAAATGGATGACTGTTATTTCCCTTCCCTGCCTGATTTAATTTTGTACAAATTATGATATCCATCCAATGTATTACCAATGCTTCTGTTCACAATTCACCCAACAGAGGACAGACTTGAATTCATGTAGCAACTTTACAACCCTATTACATCGTTAAGCAATTTGTTGTTAATTCAAGTACTTCTGAAGTGTGCGGCTATTATTGCAATGTCAGAAATGAGGCTACCAATTTGTATATAACAAGGTGCTACAGACCAACTAGTCCGATTTTTATGTCTATGACTGAAGATAAATGTAGCTGGATACTGCAGATAGTCCCCATGATGCAGTCATGTAATCATAATTTCAATTTGGCAGGCTGATTGGGCTTTGGTTCAATATCTTGTCTGGAAACTAGCATCTAGTAAAGGCATTATTTATAGTCAATTCGTAATTACCTTTGACAAGATGGCAGTGAGCTGCTGTAGTTCTTGTGTAGGTGCTCTCATGTTGGATGAGGATATTGAAGATTTTGAGCCAGCAAGGATGAAGGACTGAAGATATTTCCAAGTTAGGATAGTGTGCGATTCGGAGGGGAATCTGCTAGGGAGGTGTTCCAATGCATCTGTTGTTCATGTGCTTCTTGGTGGCAGAGGTTATGAATTTGAGCAGCTACTGTGCAATTAGTCTTGATCACTGAACTCCTCCGCCATCAAGGGTTGATTACAATTTGGCAATGTGCAATTCTTTGCCAATTGAATTCTCCATGACATTTTGAGCTTATTGTCTTCCAGGTTTTATCTGGAAGCAGAGGGAGACTCAGAATCATTATTATACAGTTTGAGACCATTGGGCATATAAAGTCCCGACTGGCTTGTAATGGAGCAATCCAGTTAGTTTCATTGTGCTCCTCTTTCACTATAACTCTCCTAATTTCATTCAAATTACTGTTCAATTCAATTTTGAAAAATTGATTAATTCTTCTCACCATACAACATTGGGTTCCAGATCATAGCCACTCTCTAAAATATCTAAAAAGTTTGAAAGGTCTTTATCTCTCAAGAGTCAAGAGTGTTTTATTGTCATATGTCCCGGACGGGACAATGAAATTCTTACTTGCTGCAGCACAACAGAATATGTAAACATTGTATATAACGGGGAAAAAGTTCAATAAATAACAAATATAGTGCAAATAACAAGTAATAATATAGTCTTTTGCAGTTCAGAGCTCATAGCTTATTCGTTGTGTTTAATAGCCTGATGGCTGTGGGGAAGTAGCTGTTCCTGAACCTGGATGTTACAGTCTTCAGGCTTCTGTACCTTCTTCCTGATGGCAGTGATGAGATAAGTGTGTGGCCAGGATGGTGTGGGGCTTTGATGATTTTGGCTGCCTTTTTGAGGCAGCGACTACGATAGTTCCCTTCGACGGTGGGGAAATCAAAGCCGGTGATGGACTGGGCAGTGGTCACAACTTTTTGTAGTCTTTTTCGCTCCTGGATGTTCAAGTTGCCGAACCAGGCCACAATGCAACCAGTCAGAATGGTCTCTACTGTGCACCTGTAGAAGTTTAGGAGAATCCTCTTTGACATGCTGAATCTCCGTAATCTTCTCAGGAAGTAGAGTCGCCGATGTGCCTTCTTTACAATTGCATCGGTGTGCTGGGTCCAGGAAAGATCTTCTGATATATGCACGCCCAGGAATTAGAAATTATTGACCCTCTCCACCATCGTCCCGTTGATATAAACAGGAATGTGGGTCCTCATCCTTCCCCCTACTAAAGTCCACAATCAGTTCCTTGGTCTTACTGATGTTGAGAGCCAGGTTGGTCAGTCATTCGATCTCACTTCTATACTCTGACTCGTTCCCATCTGTGATTCGTCCAACCACAGTGGTGTCATCGGCGAACTTGATGATGGAGTTCGCACCCCTATGTCTAGTCCTTACCACTTTAACTCTGTGTCCACTGGTACTTGAAACATCCCCTCAAAGCGATGGTCAGTCTCTATTTGGACACGTACATGGAAAGGTAAAGTTTAGATGGATACGGGCCAAACGCAGTAAGGTGGGGCTATTGTAGATAGAACATCTTGGTCGGCATGGGCAAATTGGGCCAAAGGGCCTGTTTCCATGCTGTATGACTCTAGGCCAGTCTACTCAATGGACAAACCCCTCAATTTCAAGATCAATTTTGTGTAAAGTCACACGTCTTGTTACAAGGAAGAGGAATGGATGCACTTCTAGTGCCTTAGCCAACAATTAACATACATGAGTTCATAGGTCATAGGAGCAGAATTAGGCTATTTGGTCCATGGAGTCCACTACTGAATCATGGCTGATTAACATAACCTGCATCACAAAGAACTGCAAATGGCTCTAAATACATTGCTGCATTGTTGTAATCACAAAACAAATCTGCAGGTGTGCTTTGAGGAAGTTAATAGCAGAACAGACAGAGGGGAGGCTGTAGATGTTGTTACCTAGATTTTCAGAAGGCCTTCGATAACTTGCCACAAGTCAGGCTGCGAGGGAAGCTGAGAGCCCATGGTATTAAAGGAAAGATACATGCATGGATAGCGGGTTGGCTGGATGGCAGAAGGCATAGATGGGATTAGGAGGTAGCCATGATTGAATGGCCTAATTCTACTCCTGTAACTTGTGAACTTGTGAAAGTGTGCCAGCACATCGACTTTCTTAAAAGTTTAAGGAGATTTGGCATGTCACTGAATATTCTTTATTTAAAAAGAACTTTCACATATGCACTATATCCTTTCACGTATCCTAACTGGTTGCATCATGGCCTGGTACAGCAATTCCAAAGCATACAAACACAAGAGGCTGCAGATAGTAGTGGACTCACCGTGGCCCATCATGGCAATAGCTCACCCCACCATCGAAAGCTGCGCCAAGGATCTCCACCATCTGGGCCATGCTGCTGCCATTGAGCAAGAGGGGCAGAGACTTGTAATCAAACAACCAGGTTCGGGAACAGCTATGTTATTATAATCATCAGGCCCTTAACTGACCTGCACAAACCTACTCCTACCTCAGCAAAAGAACACCATGGATCACCACTTGCACTACTGTGGATTTGTTTTTCCTAATTGTGTTTTGCACTAATATCTTAATTTTGCATAGTCTTTTTTTATTTTCATTGTCTTATATAATTTATGTTTTTGTGTGTTTGTCTCAATCGCCTGTGATGCTGCTGCAGCAAGATTTTCATTGTACCTGTGAAATCTGGGGACTGTATTTTGTATATTACAGCAATGAATGCCTATTGTCTGTAAAGCTCTCCCAACATTATTGAGGTCATAAAATACAGTATGTTAAAAAAAAATACAGGTATTCGTTCAGTAGTGAATGTACCCTCTTTTATCGATTGGATAAAATTCCCACTCTTTGTATCATATAACTTTTGCTTGATTTCGGTCCCACCTGTTTGTATTAAATTCCCGCTGTTTGTGTCACACACCTATTGTTTGATTTGGGTTCTTGCTGTTTGTAAAAAAACAATCTATGTCTACTGAGTGGCTTGGTCCACCAAGGCCTGCGGGATCTACTGGATGCTAACCATTTTAACTCCCTTTCCCATTCCCATACTGACCCTTCATTCCTGGGCCTCCTCCATTGCCAGGCTGAGGCCGTACAAAGCTGGAGGAACAACACCTCTTATTCCCCTTGGGTAGCTTACAACCCAGCAGTATGAACATTGAATTCTCCAATTTTAGATAACCTTTAACAATTCACCTCCCCTCCCCCCTCTCCTCCTTTCCCCTGTGGCCCGAGTGGACTCTCACCTACTTCTCTCCTCCGCTTCTCCTATGTTCCTGTCTCTGCCTTCACATTTTGCAGCTCTTCAATCCTGTCTCACACCTTCTGCTTTTATTTCTGGCCTTTGTTTCAAACCTGTCAAAACCCTCCTCACCTGTGGACACACCTGCCACCTGCCACGATTTGTCCTTCCTCTCCTCTCTTACAGCCCGCCCCCCCCCCCCCCCCATAATCAGTCCAACCCAAAAGTCACCTTCCATGTTCTCCAGATATGCTGTCTGACCTGCTGAGTTATTCCAGCACTTTGTGTCTTTTTATGTAAACCAGCACCTGCAGTTCCTTGTTTCAACATTTACTCAGTAACTGCTGTTTTATAGATTTCCTGCAGTTTCTGCTCTTTATTGGAGACATTACTGTTTTGCAGTAAACATGCATTTTGTAATAAACACTATTGTATGTTTTAGGAAACAAGAAACAGCAGATGCTGATTAATACACAAAAGGACCCAAAGTGCTGGAATAACTCAGCAGGTCGGCCAGCATTTCTGAAAAGCATGTATAGGTGATTGGTAGTGTTTTGGGTCAAGACCCTTCTTCAGACCCCTTGAATTGTACTACCCTGTTGATAGACAATTGGTACAAGAGTAGGCCATTCGGCCCTTCGAGCCAGCACCGCCATTCACTGTGATCATGGCTGATCATCCACATTCAGTATCCCGTTCCTGTCTTCTCACCATATCCCCTGATTCTGCTATCTTTAAGAGCTCTATTTAACTCGCTCTTGAAAGCATCCAGAGAATTGGCCTCCACTGCCTTCTGAGGCAGAGAATTCCACAGATATTGTGGTAGTGGGCAAATTGTAGCAGTAACAACTGTGGAGTATTTGTTCAGGTCCGTTGCTGAGTCTTTGAACATTGCCCACTCTACCAACTCCGAGCAATCCTGGCATTGTTCCTCTGTCTCCCTTGGCCAGCTCTTGACCCTCACTGCTGGGGCTGGTGCTCTTCATTTTGGGGCTGTCTAGAGAGACCCTGTGGTGTCTCTAAGAGCGTTGCTAAATGTGTTACGCTTTGAAAAGACAATAAATATGGGTCCAAGAGAAGACGTTGCACATCCTGTGTGAATTTACCATCCAACTCATCAAAGATTTGCCATTATTTAGAAGTCAGGAGTTTTTGGGGAATTCATTATCTTTGACAAGCACAACACCAACAATAACGCCTCCTTCGCCATCCATCGCAAGTGGTCTGCTTGACTGTCCCCAGAAAATTCACACCATCTATAAATTGCACTGCAGGACCTCAGCAACATTTCCTTGACAGGGCGACCCACACCAAGACAATGAGTACTTAAGAGCAACCTTCCTCTCAATTCTCACACAATCCTGACTTGTCACCACCCTTTCAACCTCACTGGGTCTAATTTTTGAAATTTCATCCCAATAACAATATCAGAGTGTCCTCACAATGGATGCAGTGATTGGGATTGGAAAATAAGTGATGTCAACAATAATCATATCCCATTAAAAATATAAATGGTTTTCAAAACTCTGACATGGGTATGAAGTGCCAAATAACAGTTTCTGTGCTTCATCTTATGATTTGAAGATCTGAGTTCACTGTTTCACACCCATGGCTCTTGGACAGCCAAGGGTGTGAGAAATGTTAGTGTTGATGTGTATTGTTGACCTTCAAATTTAATACGTACAAATCTTTTTAATATCAAAATGCTTTTATCACAGAATAAAATTGTTATTAATGAACTGACGATTACTAGCTCTTCTGACCAATAAAGCAATATACCTAACAATCCAATTTAGTCGTAAAGTCACAAAACATGCAAACAGGCCTTTCTGCCCACCACTTCCATGCCGCCCATTGTAACTATCTGCATTGATTCTATTTATCTGTTTTTGGGTCTCTAACCTTCCATGCCTTGATAATTCAGGTACCTGCCTGGTTGTTTATTGAATCTAATTTATATTTTTATTTTTCATGAAGGTGACGAATTAGAGTACATCAGACCAAATGTCTACAGGAACATTGCCAAACAACTGAACATCTCAGTCACTTCTGAAAACATTGTGTCGGATGCGTTCCTGGCTGTTGCTACTGAACTTTTCTCTGCAGGTAATTCTAGAAATGCTTATTTATTTATACCTTGATGGAAAAGTGCTGCTGCTCCCCATTGCCTTATACCTGTGAAAAAATAAGACACAAAGCGCTGGAGTAACTCGGCGGGTCAGGCAGCAACTCTGGAAAACATGGATAGGCTAGAGTCGTCCGGAGAGGCTGCCTGGCTGGCTGCGTTACTCCAGCACTTTGTGCCTTTTTATATAAACCAGCATCTGCGGTTCCTTGCATCTACCTCGTATGCCTGTAATCTGAAAAGAATATTCATCACCTAATCCTGCCCATTAGCGCAGACTTGGCCATTTGCTGTTTTAGGTATTTAAGAAGGAACTGCAGATGCTGGAAAATCGAAGGTACACAAAAATGTTGGAGAAACTCAGCGGGTGCAGCAGCATCTATGGAGCGAAGGAAATAGGCTGTTTTAGGTACGTGCACAGATTTGCTTTTCTACCATTCCTTCCCAGCAGCTATTTAACAGAACCGGGTGAACAAGTACTCTGCTCCTCAATACTGACAACAGAGGATTGTAAAGTGACGTGGCTACAATGAATTAGAGTTTGAGTGAGTTATTTAGAAGTTCGTTTCCACAGTGCATATAAAATTCATGTGTTATCTGCCTCTTTCTCTTCTCACATTCCCTGCTAGAAGAATAGTCGTTCGTGAGAAGGTCTGACACTTCACCTGAGGGCTGGAGAGGAATGTGTACAATAGAAACATTGATCAATGAAAGTGTTCTTTCACATTACTTAGACTTAGACTTAGATTCCTTTATTGTCATTCAGACCTTTCGGTCTGAACGAAATTTCGTTGCCTGCAGTCATACATATAATAAATAACAAAACACACAATAAACACAAATTAACATTACTCGCACTCCACTAATCTGTATACCCTTAATAGCTCATTGCACAGTGAGAGAGTATGCCCCATGAATGTCATTATGTTGCAAGAACCTTATGGGATATAGAATGTTTGGGTGATGCAAAGGGTTCCCTCCTTGGACAGAAGACAGATTCCATTCTAATATTAGGAAACGAGCAGGATTCACAGATGATATCTACTGGTTGTGTTGACCTGTATGAAATGAAACTGGATTTTATCAGTCTATTCAAGACTGACAAAATCCAGTTTACTCACTTAGCGAACGAAACAAGGCAGTTGGGCGTTAAAAGGTCATGTTGGAAGTGGGCTGTTGAGTTGTGTTGATGGCTATCAGTGGGAAATAAATGTTTCTGTGTAAAGTTGTCAACCTTCCAGGTTTAACCAGGTGCTTTCAGTGGTTGCAGATTAATCTCCAGAGCCCTGCTGTCTGCAACCCAGGAGGGATTTTTTTTGCAGCCTAGAACTCGCTGCCTGAAGTGTGCTGGAGGCAGGTACTCTCACAGCTTGAAACACTTGAATCACTATAGGCCAAGTGCCAGTAAATAGTTGAGTTTAGAGATGCAGTGCGGAAACGGGCCCTTTGGCCCACCGAGTGTGCGCCGACCAGCGATCCCCGCACACGAACGCTATCCTACACACACCAGGGACTATTTACAATTATACCAAGCCAATTAACCAACAAACATGTGTGTCTTTGGAGTGTGGGAGGTAACCGGAGATCCAGGGGAAAACCCACGCAGGTCACTGGGAGAACATACAAACTCCATACAGACCCGCCCGTAGTCAGGATTGAACCCGGATGTCTGACGCTGTAAAGCAGCAAATCTACCTCTGTGCCACCGTGTCGCCCAGGGTTAGTGTAGTTAGGTAGTTGATTGTTGGCATGGACGTGGTGGGTCGAACGATCTCTTTCTGTGATAAATGACTGATTCTAAATTCTAATCATTATAAAGATTGTTTCTTTTTCTGCTATGATATGAAGTTTCATTGAACGCCTTTGGTTATTGGTTACTGACACCCGAGGATCACTCAGTTGGGTGATAGAGGCTGTAATATTTCCAATCATTTGAAATGAGGGCCACTGTGAGGAAATGACCAGTGATGGAGCCTGGTGTGGGAGGTTGGGAGCTAAAGGTCATGTGGCGAAACACCCCGGAATATATACAGCTAGAAATGGCGATGCTACATATACTGTTGGAAATCTCACTGTTTATTTGATATTTAATTCCTGATTTTGCTGGCCCCCTCAACTTCAACAGCCATCCTAACGTTATATAGCTCAAAACACTCACACAGGTAGATTAAACCTACATTTGGATTTTCCACACAAGGGCAAAGCAGGAGAATCTTGCGGCAGGGACATTGGGAATACTGGAAACCCCAAATGAACATGGGGAACCCAAAAGGAACCGTGAAGTGAGAACATTAGATCGTGGGAACCCTGGAAGCACAGGGCAGGAGCACCGGAAACCCAGCAGGAATATCAGAAAAGAAGTATGTATAAGAATGCTGAAAAGAAAAACGAGTGGTTTCAGTTCTGGTTTGCAGATAACTAGAATAAGTAAGAGCAAGAACTGCACCTGAAATATAACAATAGTTTTCCTCCAATTTGCTACTCAAGTGTGGCTTTCATTTTGGAGACCAATACTCAGGAAGCTCTTGCTATGGCTCAAGACATTTCACTGCAAATCCCCTTGTATGGGTTACACCAAAGAAAATATCTACAACTAAATGAAATATATTAGTACAAAAGAGTCGAGATTCAACTCGAGCATGTCTCCACATGCAATGTTTCAGAGGAGAGTTGGCAAAGGATTATTTGAATGCCGTAGAGCAGGATTCGCCTGGATAATTAATGCTGCCCATTTTTATACACACCAAGGCATAGCTTCTCCTGAGTTCCCACGGGAAAGAGAAATGCTTGCATTCATGCAGCACCTTCTCTGCCCACAGTATGTTCCAAAACACTTCACTCAGCCACTGCTATACTTCCAAAACTGCTTACCATGTGGAACTTTATCAACCTCTCCCTCGTATCAGTGGTACTGAATGATTTCAGGCTTGAGAGTAATGGAATTACTTTAACAACACTTGTGCATTTTAATATTCCTAGGTGATGCCCCATGAATGACCTAAGATACTCTCTACAATGTTCCTCCTTAAATGTACAATAAAACAAAAATATGCTGTCTATATTTAGCAGGCCAGGATGCATCTGTGAAAGAGATGATGTTCGGGTCCAAGACCCATCATCAGAACTGGAAAGAGGAGAAAATAAGCTTCTTAAGCCGCACTGGGGTGGAGAGGGGGGTGCATCTGATAGGGTAAAACAGGGATGACCATGGTGATAAAGTGTAAATCTGCTTACCTGGTCATTAAATGCGCCGCAGTGGCAGAATCCTGGGTTCAATCCTGATGTCTGATACCGTCTGTGTGGAGTGAATGGGACCAGTTACGATACGATACAATAGAACTTTATTTATTCCAGGAGGGAAAATGGTCTGCCAACAGTCATAAAACACAACACTTTGGACGAGTGGAAAGTCCAGGATTGGGGATGTGCAAAGATTGGGGGGTGGGGGGGGAAGAGTCAGTCTACCCCATGACAGAAGGGGGAGGTGTTGTACAGTTTGATAGCCACAGGGAAAAAGGATCTCCTCAGGTTGACCAGTATGTCATGGGGGGGCTGAGCTGTGTGTGAGAGTGAGAATGTAGACAAAAGAAGAGACATAGGAATGCAAACCAGGAAGTCAGGCTTGGCAGATCAGGTTGGGCATGTCCTCCATCCCCGAGGGGGAAGTCATTTATTTTTCTTGTTAAAAGTGCCCCTTGGGTTCCAGTGATGTCATCGTCAGATTAGGAAAAGGGGAGGTGCAACAAGACCTGGGTGTGCTTGTACCAGTCACTGAAAGTAAGCATGCAGGTACAGCAGGCAGTGAAGAAAGCTAATGTCATGTTGGCCTTCATTGCGAGAGGGTTTGAGTTTAGGAGCAAGGAGGTCCAATTGCAGTTGTACAGGGCCCTGGTGAGACTGCACCTGGAGTATTGTGTGCAATTTTGGTCTCCTAATTTGAGGAAGGACATTATTGCTATTGAGGGAATGCAACAAAGGTTCACCAGGTTAATTTCCGGGAAGGCAGGATTGACATATGATGAACAAATGGGTCGACTGGGCTTGTATTCACTGGAATTTAGAAGGATGAAAGGGAATCTTATAGAAACGTATAAAATTCTTAAAGGTTTGGACAGGCTAGATGCAGGAAAAAATGTTCCTGATGTTGGGGGAGTCCAGAACAAGGGCTCACCGTTTAAGAACATGGGGTAGGCCATTTAGTACTGAGATGAGGAAAACCTTCACCCAGGGAGTTGTGAATCTGTGGAATTCTCTGCCACAGAAGGCAGTGGAGGCAAATTCACTGGATGTTTTCAAGAGAGAGTTAGATTTAGCTCTTAGGGCTAAGGGAATCAAGAGATATGGGGAAAAAGCAGGGATGGGGTACTGATTTTAGATTATCAGCCATGATCATATTGAATGGCAGTGCTGGCTCGAAGGGCCGAATGGCCTACTCCACCTATTTTTCTATGTTTCTATCGGGACCCGACAGTTACTTGAACCAGGAACTTGTCCAGGGAGCTGGGTCATCCCATTTGTGAGACTCGTCAAAGCCCCATTTACTGTTGCATTCAACCTTTTTGGACCTCTTGTCAACTGACACTTTGTGCTGCTCCTGGCAGCAGCTGTCCCTTGCACCTCACTCACTGCAGGACACCTGAGGCTCCTCCAAATAAGTCAAACTCCTACATGCTGAAACCTGTGCTTCCACAGTGAAAGTGAAGCATGGCAACTCTGCTTGCGGATCACCAGGAGTGGATATACAATAGTCCCATTCTTTTACATCTCTATTCTGATTGTAAATATCTTTGCACTATTTGTTGTACTTATGTATGGCTTGATTGTACGTGGGTATCGCATGATTTGATTCAACTGGATAGCATGCAAATGAGAGCTTTTCACTGTATATCAGTACTCGTGACAACAATATACCAATACCAATGCTGCATCTCCGCGGAGCATGTGTGGACTGCCAGCTCACCCTGCAAAGTCAGGAGGAGTGGAAAACATCGATTTAGATCACAGGAAGTGGGATTGAGTTGTTATTCTCCTGAGAGAGCTCTTGACTTCGGTGAGAAGGTGGTCACTTATAGAAGAGGATCATATGCCCCTCGCTATTTATGATTGACTCGCCTGAAGGCCATGAGAACCTCTGCCACAAAGCCACACAGCACCAGGGATCCGGTTTCAATCCTGACCTCCGGTGTTGTCTGAGTGGAGTTTGCACGTTCTCCTACGACCTTTTGGAATTCTCTCAGATGCTCCGGTCTCCTCCCACATCCCAAAGATATGCATGCTAGTAAGTTAATTGGCCGTTGTAAACTGCCCCTGGTTTGTCGGCAAATGGCGGAGTATAGAGGAAGTTGATGGGAATGTGGGAAGAATAAAAAGTGGGATTAGTGTAAATGGGTTGTGGATGATCGGTGTGGACTCGGTGAGTTGAAGGGCCTGTTCCCATGCTCTGTGATTCTAGACAATGACTTCAGTTGGTTAGGAGGGCCTTAATCCTCAGGTTGTGATCATTTAATTCCAATGTGTTCATTATTGGGTATGTGGGATTTGCTTGCAAAAGCCAACATTTATTGCCCATCCTTCACTATGCTTGCTAGCTCATTAAAAGGCAACCACAAACAAAGGCGGTAAATGTACTCACTGGAGGGACATTAGTGAACAATGTGAGCTTGTACCAGTAGCTTTGCAGTGATTATGGCTGATTAAAAAAAAAAAGAATTCCAGATTATTAACTGAATTTAAAGTATATAGTGGAATTTGAACAGGCTCAGATTATTGGTATAAGATGCTAATCAGAGTTTAGCCACCATATCACTTCTCCCATTCAATTACTAGTTGGTGCAGACAGCTGTGGTGGTCCCACTAACATCAGGCTCCTCTCACTTTAACACCAGCAGTCTTGTTCCAGATCGCTACTCAGTGACTTCTGTCAATAATGCGTGTCCTCAGATATCAAGTGGAAGAACATGTCAACTCTTATACTCAGACATGATCCAGATTTCCTGTTGGTCTATTTTTTTAGTTTAGAGATACAGCATGGAAACAAATCCTTCGTTCCAATCTGACCATCGATCACAATTTACAGAAGCCAATTAACATACAAAACAACGTCTTTGGAGTGTGGGAGGAAACCGAAGCACCCAGAGGAAACCCATGCAGTCACAGGAAGAAAGTACAAACTTTGCACAGACACCACCCGTAGTCGGGGTCAAACCAGGATCCCTGGTGCTATAAGGCACCACTCTGCCGCCCTATACACCTCATATGTCTATATAGCTCAATTTTTGTAAGGATTAAACAGCTGGCACATGATGAAACATCTCAGGGATGTTTCAACTCTGATTACACAGACTGAGAGTCTGACTGGCCTGTGAACCAAGCTGGGAATGTGTGTGGCACTAGAGGCGAGGAAAATGACACTGCATTTGGGAGACTGTGCTAGTCTAGATCTTGCAGAAGTGAAACCAAGGTGAGATCTGACTGAGATGAAATTGACTAATCTGTATTGAATTGAGGGTTAATAATCTTGATGAAGTGCAGTATACCAGAAGTGTTGCAGCAAAGACCACATCCTGGTGTGGGTTTCTTCATAAACAAGCAGCTACATTATATCTTCACCAAAACAAGGATCTGCTGAAATAGTGATTCTTTGGGGGGGACTAGTTTAAATTTGTTATCTTTCATGATTTTGAAAAATATTGGCAGAATTGATATTTTGTCTAACTCTAATCTGAAATCATCCCAGTTAGTGTAAACACTCCTAGCTTTTTCCTATAGTGGTAGTGTCAAAGACTAACGGGTATAGCTTTAAGGTGAGAGGGCCTAAGCTGTACCCTCTGGTCTTTGACATTTCTCCACATTGATCAAACTGTCCTCTGTTTCCTTCTCCATGGTGAAAGCAGATGCAAAGCACTTGTTTAGTAACTTGCCTCCTCTCATTCCCAAGCACAAAACTTCTTGTTTTTAATGTAGGTATAAAAACCTTGGGATTTTCTTTAATCGAACTTGCCAAAACCATTTCTGCATCTTCCAAGGACTGAGAGTATATATGAGTGAGGGACTATACATGCTGAAGCTCTTTTCTCTAAAAGAATGTGGGGTGATCAACTAAGCCTGTTAAAATTATGAAGTTGTTTAATAAAGTGGAAGATATTGCCACTTGAAGGCGAGTTCAAAGTGAGCAGACATAATACAAGGTAGTAACAAATATAACCAAATAAGGATTAAAGTAGAAGCATCTTTACTCATACAGTGGTGTAAATGTGGGAACTTGCCAACACCACCAGCAGTGGTTACCATGGTGGTTAGCAAAACCATGGTAAGAGGAAGCTAGGTAAGTGAGGGGGAACATTCTAGAAGGAAATACAGTTCATAAGTTATCGAAGCAGAATTAGGCCATTCGGCCTATCAAGTCTACTCCACCATTCAATCATGCAACCATCATATGTTAACCCAATCATTCCTGGGATCATTCTCGTAAACCTCCACTGGACTCTCTCCAACACCAGCACATCCTCCCTCAGATATGGGTCTAAAACTGCACACAATACTCCATATGCGGTCTGACCAGTGCTTATAAATCCTCAGCATTACATCTTTATATTCTAGTCTTCTTGAAATAAATGCTAGTATTGTATTTGCTTTCCTTGCTACCGATTCGACTTGCAAATGAACTTTTGGGGCATCCTGCATTAGCACTCCCATCTCCCTTTGCACCTGCAATTTCTGAATTCTCCCCTCATTTAGTCTACGCCATTATTCCTACTATCAAAATGCATGACTCCACACTTTGCTATGCTGTTTCACCTGCCACTGCTTTGCCCACTCTCTCAACCTGTCCAAGTCCTTCTGCAGAATTCTTACTTTCTCCACATTACCTGCCCCTCCATCTATCTTTGAATCATCTGCAAACTTCGCCACAAAGCCTTCAATTCCCTCATCCAAATCATTGATATACAACGTGAAGAGTAGCGGCCTCAGCACCGAGCCCTGCGGAACATCGCAAGTCACTGTCAGTCAACCAGAAAAAGCCCCTTTTATTGTCACTCTTTGCTTTCTGCCATCCAGACAACCTGCTATCCATGCTAGTATCTTCCCTCTGATACCATGGGCTCTCATATTCTTTATCAGCCTTACGTGCGTTACATAGAAACATAGAAAATAGGTGCAGCAGTAGGCCATTCGGCCCTTCGAGCCTGCACCGCCATTCAATATGATCATGGCTGATCATTCAACTCAGTATCCCGTACCTGCCTTCTCTCCATACCCCCTGATCCCTTTAGCCACAAGGGCCACATCTAACTCCCTCTTAAATATAGCCAATGAACTGGCCTCTGTGGCAGAGAGTTCCAGAGATTCACCACTCTCTGTGTGAAAAATGTTTTTCTCATCTCGGTCCTAAAGGATTTCCCCTTTATCCTTAAACTGTGACTCCTTGTCCTGGACTTCCCCAACATCGGGAACAATCTTCCCGCATCTAGCCTGTCCAACCCCTTAAGAATTGTGTACGTTTCTATAAGACCCCCCCTCAATCTTCTAAATTCTAGCGAGTACAAGCCGAGTCTATCCAATCTTTCTTCATATGAAAGTCCTGACATCCCAGGAATCAGTCTGGTGAACCTTCTCTATACTCCCTCTATGGCAAGAATGTCTTTCCTCAGATTTGGAGACCAAAACTGTACGCAATACTCCAGGTGTGGTCTCACCAAGACCCTGTACAACTGCAGTAGAACCTCCCTGCTCCTATACTCAAATCCTTTTGCTATGAATGCTAACATACCATTCGCTTTCTTCACTGCCTGCTGCACCTGCATGCCTACTTTCAATGACTGGTGTACCATGACACCCAGGTCTCGTTGCATCTCCCCTTTTCCTAATCGGCCACCATTTAGATAATAGTATACTTTCCTGTTTTTGCCACCAAAGTGGATAACCTCACATTTATCCACATTATACTGCATCTGGCATGCATTTGCCCACTCACCCAGCCTATCCAAGTCACCTTGCAGCCTCCTAGCATCCTCCTCACAGCTAACACTGCCCCCCAGCTTCGTGTCATCCGCATACTTGGAGATGTTGCCTTCCCTCGTCCAAATCATTAATATATATTGTAAATAGCTGGGGTCCCAGCACTGAGCCTTGCGGTAACCCACTAGTCACTGCCTGCCATTCTGAAAAGGACCCGTTTACTCCTACTCTTTGCTTCCTGTTTGCCAGCCAGTTCTCTATCCACATCAATACTGAACCCCCAATACTGTGTGCTTTAAGTTGATATACTAATCTCTTATGTGGGACCTTGTCAAAAGCCTTCTGAAAGTCCAGATATAACACATCCACTGGTTCTCGCTTATCCACTCTACTAGTTACATCCTTGAAAAATTCTATAAGATTCGTCAGACATGATTTACTTTTAGTAAATCCATGCTGACTTTGTCTAATGATTTCACCACTTTCCAAATGTGCTGCTAACTTATCAAAGGCCTTCTGAAAATCCAGGTAAACATCCACTGACTCTCCTTTGTCTATCCTGCTATTTACTTCCTCAAAGAATTTCAACAGGATAGTCAGGCAAGATTTCCATTTCACAAAACCATGCTGACCTCAGCCTATTTTATCATGTGCCGGTGTAATCAACACCCTGAATATACGATCAAGGGTTTGGGAGACCGTTGGGATGGATGAAGATGGATTTGCCGGCTGCTGTGGGGCTGCAGGCATCTTCTGTGTTGCCACGTGCCTTCTGTCCCGCTACGAGCTGCAACAAACGGGAGCTACGTCGAGCTGAGCAGAGCCCACAGGAGCTTTAGAGCGACAGGTGCATATTGGACAATGGTGCTGAGACTGTGTGCTCTCGCCTCAAGGTGCTCAGTACCAACAGGCAATATTCTCATCGGGGGATGTGATGATCTGCAGACCCGTTAGAGCAAAGTTTATGCTGAACTCTCCTCTAACATCACTCCAAGAGATGTGGGTGGACTTCCATGTTGCCTCCGAGAACAGGGAATTACTTTGACTTCCTGAACCAGCTCCCATCCGATGTGGCTAGCATTGCCTCTATATCTTCTTCCCTTGTGCTATTCCCTGAGCTTGGGCTTTGAAATACCTTCCAGATAAGGTAGCTAAAACCTTCTGAAGGTCGTAGATATATGGGATGGGGTGGGGGTTGTGGGTGGCTGGACGGGGAAATGACAGAGTCAAAGATGGAAAGAAAGTTCAAGCTTCTTTGAATTGCCACCAGGTTGCCATCTCTTGCTGTGGACCTGCCAAGATACCATCACCCCATGGGTTATTCAGTATCCTGGTTTTGAGTTGCAGTCCGGGTGAGAAGTGGCTGCATTCATGTAGAGTGAGGACCCAGGAACAATGGAGCTGGAGACGCAGCCTTTGAATTTGTCCTACTGATACAAGGAACCAATTCCTTGTATTGATATGATCAACGATAGTGGGAAAGATTGGAGACCATGGTGACAGAGCAGGTGTGGCGATAGTGGATAGTGATAATGGCAGGGGATCGTACGGTCTGTGGGTAGATACTGTTGACCTGGTGTCCTGAACGCTGTGCTACTTGGGATTTTACCCTTAATGAGAAGCCTGTTCAAGATTCTGATACCAGCAGGAATGAAACTGTTCTTGAATTCAGTCAAATCTTCTGGCGAATTGGAATAATAGGATGATAAACAAGGCTTTCAATTAATAAAAGGTAGGAGGTTGGGGTGGGGAAAAAGAGCAGAGGTTATTCAGATAAAGTGATCCTAAGAACAGAAGAGGCTGGAGCTGGGGTCATCCGCACAGCTCCTTGCCTTGACATGCAACCATGGTGGATACTCTTCCTCCATAGCTCTCTGGGGTAGATAATTCTAAAGTTTCATGGCTCTGAGAGAATAAATTGCTCCTCTATTGTAATAGGTTGACCCCTCATTCTGAAGCTCTGTCTCCTACATCTCGCTAACTCCGCTGAAGGAGACATCTTTTCAGCATCCACTGCCAAGTTTGTACAGAATCTTGCTTCGATGAAATTATCTCTCATTCATCTAAATTCCAAGCTGTTCAACTTTTCCTGACAAATCAAAGCCTTCATTCGGGGAATTGACGTTGTGAAGTTTCTTTGAACTGGCACCAAAGTATAAGGAGTCTCAAACTGTCTGCTTAGCTCTAGATGTGGTGTCACTAACATTTGTACAGCTGGAGCAAGACTTTCCAACTTTTATACTCCATCCTTGCAATAAAGTCAGACATCCCATTTGCTTTTTCAACTATTTTCTGTTACCTGCGTGCCAACTACCATGTAAGAGGACAGTCAGCTCTCTCTGCAGCAGCACTCTGTAATTTCATCCATTTAACCAATATTCTACTTTACTACTCTTTCTACCATAGTAACTCACCTCACATTTCTCCACATTATCTGCCCACTTGCTTAACTTGCCCTCTGGTCTTTACAAACTCTCTGTATCTATCTCTCAACTTGCTTTCCTGCCTATCATTGTCATTACTGCAGACTGTAAGTAGTTGAGCCCCCCTGCATTGGTCGTAGTGTTACAGTTTGGCGAACTGCAAATAACCCATTAATCAAAACACTCTGCTTACTCTCAATGTACCAATCCTCTATCCATTTTGACATTTTATCCCAATGTCATGAACAACTTATCAAATACGTTCTGGAAATCCGTATACATTACATCCACTGCTTCCCCGTAGCCACCCTCTTTGTTAAATTTGTCAATCAGAATACCCTTTCGTAAACCACATGGTCTCTGATTGATTATATCACAATTTTACAAATGACCTGTTACTACTTTATATATAACAATAATAGATTCCAACATTTTCCCAGTGATAGAAGTCAGCTAACAGGCCTTTAGATTATTGCATTATTGTTTAATCTCTATTGTTTCCCTGTTTTTCTGATTGCTTTCATCTTTGCAACCACTTGTTACACAGTGGGACACAGACTGACAAACCAGTGGGCTTAACCTCAGTTCTTGTACAGCCTTCTCTCTTGTCACTGTGATTGCTTTAAGTTCCTACAACTTGTTTGCTCCCAGGTCATCTACTTTATTGAGATGCATCTCGTGTCTTTTCTCACACAGACAGACACAATAATTAACTGTTTTCCACTTCCTTCCTCCTTTTGTCTACTCCTCCGATAAATACCCTAGAAAGGCCAAGACTGTGGAGTGAGGTGGCTAATGGGTGGAATGAGACAGGAAGGGATACCAAGTATGATATTTCATATATTGTATTATTCTCGTACTTTCGTGCGAAGGAGGGGAGATAGCCCATCAAGTCACCAGAGCATTCCCGTCATTTAAATTCCCCGTTTATTTACCTGTAACTTATTTTCTGTCACACGCCATCAACATCCATCCCTATTCTCCTCCCACCCACTACATTACGGACTGTTAACCTTGGGACTTGGAAGGACACCGGAGCACCCGATGGAAACCAACACAGTTGAAGGAATGCATCACCCAAAGTCAAGAATGAACCCAAGTTGCTGGAGCTGTGAAGTGACTGCATTAACTGCTGCATTGCTGGTGATGTGGAGCATCAGTAAAAACAAAATATAGTAAAAAGTTGATTTAACATATATATTGTGGAGGACAACAGAGAGTTGAAGTTTTGAGTTGAGACCCTTCACCTGGACCAGTTTAAATAATCAATCAAAGCTAATACAAGTGGGTCACTAATCTTAATATTGATTGGATAAATCAAATTCTCAAAAATACTTTGGAGGATTAGTTTATAGACAGAACTGGAGACAGTTTTCTGAAAGAATGAACCAACTGAAGTGCAGGCTGCCTTAGATTTCACCTTCTGTATGAAGGCACAATGAAATACTGTACTAAGCTGTGGTATGGGACCTTCTAGGCAAAAGTGTATGCTACAATTTGTACACAGTTCATGAGAGATCCAGATCAGTCACAGATTAGATTCTGCCATTTAAAAACACTGATTACATAGGAATGCAGGGTGAATTAGATTAAAAGGTCACCGAGAGATAAACATTGGCAAGCGTTCAAGAAATATTTCAGATTTCCTGTGAGAAAAGTGGTAACTAAGAGGCTGAGGGATATAATTAGACTGGGCAGTGCTCACCCGGCGACTGCGCTGAGTCCCAGCGATGGCCGTGGTGTCCTCACACTGTCCCAGTGGGGTCAGTGGTCTCACACTCTGGTAGTATATTTCTGCTCCAGGGAGTGGTATTCCAAAATCTCTGTACCCCGGCTCTCTCTAACAGTGGCATTAGGGTTAACAGACGCTGCTGCATGATGTGCGAGGTAAAACAAGAACTATATAGGCTTTAAGTGAACTGTAATAGATGGACCACAACACAACTGAGATTAGCAGTGATCAGTGGTTTGCTTGTGCCACTGCGCACTTATAAAATGTTTTCTGCCTTTCTAATTGGTTATTTATTTATAATCTTTTGTGGCTGCTAGGTAGTAACTGGGAGTGTCCCTGTACTGAATGAGACTGTTGGGAATTGTAAGGACTTCCCTTGAGAAAGTAAATATGTGTAGGAGTCTCCAAGGGTGTGTCTATTTGCAGGGGATTCCGGGCAGTGTATCAGTATTCACTGGGGAAGCCTCTAGGTCAGTTGCCAACAGCATTCTCTGGTTTATCAATTAATAGATTGTAGGTGGGTCTTGTGGGCAGGTGCCACAATGAGGCCCAATTGTACAACACAAGATCCCTGGAGCAACAGCACAACGCAACGAGCCTTGACCTGTGGATCCAGTTGACTGAAATTCAATTTTAAAACGTAACTACCAAAATCTAAAGGCAATGCTCCAAGAAATTCAGAAAGAAACAACAATTTGCAATGCTACAGAAAATGTACTAGTACATGCGTTGCTGTGACAGAGCGATGACATGGATGTATTGGACTGAATGGCCTCCTGTGCTGCAACTTTTCATCATAAATGCTGAGCATTTTCTTCAGTAATTCTTCAGCACTTCACATTCCTCTAACAGGCAGACCTGTATACATTAATCTCTGATGACTAGAGCCAGGATGTTTAGGCACTAGAAAAACTGAAATATGCAGGCAAAAAGGCATGAGACAATTACAAAAAAGGCATGAAAAAGACATTTATTTCCACCACCAAAATATGGTTAAAAATAATAATATAAAGGTATACTACATTAAATGACCAAAATTACCTGGTTGCACATAATTACTAGCATTTTTTTCAAATTATCTGGTGTTAAAATATGCCGTCTGTCAGACAGAATATGCTACAGTTGTGAACATTTTCTTTCCACCCCAGCTGAGGTCACTGGTGCATACCCAAAACAAGCTACAGACTCTATATTCATATCGATATCTTGTGTATTACAACTACTTTTGAGAACTTTAGCTTTGTTTTGTATTTCTTCAAGATCTTTGTTAGCTAAAATCACTCTCTCACGTTTTCCTTATATGTCTTTACCTACATCGCCAAGAACTTTACGAATATCATCAGTTGCTTTGATGAAAACCTGCAAGTTATTCACTAATGTTTCGCCACATTTCTCAAGGGATGTGATAGCTTGTGGAAAGTTTGCAAAATTGGAAGCAATAAACACAAAATCGCTGTGGAGGGACTTTTCTGCTTGATTTCACCGATGATCCTGACTGCAGCAGATTCTTCTTCTTCAAAACAGTTGACGATTTCTTTCTTTCAAAATTTGCAGCATAGTAGAGTACAGCAGAGACCCATGTACCCCACCTAGTCAAAACGGGCTGAGGAGGTAGCGGAATATCGGGTGCCATTTCCCTGAACAACTGCACATGTGACGGTACTTTGAGGAAGATTTTCTTGACATTGGAAACTAGGTGATCGACATTTGGAAACAAGCTATGTCTGTGCTTGGCAATTCTATGAAGTCTTTGAGCTAAGCATGTCAAATGCAACATTTTGGGGAATAAAACTTTAACTCTCAAACAGAAGTACATTCTCGTGTTTTATACCTTCTGGCCAAAGTACAGCAAGTGAAGATGTAAACAACTGAGCAATAGTGGAGCTGTTTGACTTCCCCAATACTTCCGATGTCAACAAATACTATGATGATTGACCTGACTCCAGTGTACCGATGACCACATTGGCAACATATCTCCCCACAGCATCAGTTGTCTTGCCTATTGGGATCCATATTTCGTTGCATGCAACTTCATCTCTAATTTTCTGCACAACAATATTGAAGTTGCTGTCAACATAATTTTTCCGTAATGATGACTCTCTGGGTATATATTCCTCTGTGTATTTCTCTAAAAAACCTCTGAGAGATTTGTTTTCAAATTTCAGTGGAATTCCAGCATCAAGGAATGCCTTGCACAAATCACTCGAAAACTCAGTTTTGCGACTGGAGCCAGGAGTAAATATAGTGAGGAGACAAGCTTGGGTATTTCGCTTGGGTAGTCTACACCCCACCGGTATCAACCTCTAATTTTAGATAGCCCTTGTCTTCTCCCTCCTCCCCCCCCCAACTTCCCAGCTCTCCTTCTACTCCTACTGTCTCCATCTCTTCCTTTCTTTTTCCCGCCCCTCCCACACCAGTCTGAAGAAGGGTCTCGTCCCGAAACGTCGCCTATTCTTTCTCACCATAGATCTGCCTCACCCGCTGAGTTTCTCCAGCATTTTTTGTCTACCTTCGATTTTTCCAGCATCTGCAGTTCCTTCTTAAATAGATCTTGGAGAAAACTGAACCGGTGGGCAGCGGCACGAACGAATGAACGACCGATGGTAGCGCCTCGGGTTTCGACCCGGTGGTGGAAGTTTTCTTGTAAGTTATACTATGTTAACAAGTTAATAATAACATTAATATTAACGTGTTAATATAGAAAACGTCATTGTAATCACGGTACAACTAGAGAAAATAGCGCAACATGTTAGCAAAACGTCAAAAAAAAAGGCTGATTTAGGCACTCGAACAAGGCATTATCTTGGTGAAATCATCAAAAAAGGCATGAAAAGGCACATGGCATTTAAGGCAAAATCCTGGCTACTGATGACCCTCTGAAACAACTGTCAGGTTTTCATCAAGGAAGTCCTCGGGTTCATGTGGAAATGCCCATCTCGAACAGGAACAAAAGCTGGTTTGGAGGTTGGGGCAGTGTCGGTAATTCAAGGCATGTCACAGTCATAGTGTCAGAGTGAGCTACAGGACAGTCACAGCCACTTTGGCCCACCAAGCCCACACTATCAAGACATCAATAAACAATTGGCAATAGGTGCAGGAGTAGGCCATTCGGCCCTTCGAGCCAACACCGCCATTCAATGTGATCATGGATCATCCCCAATCAGTATCCCGTTCTTGCCTTCTCCCCATATCCCCTGACTCCGCTATTTTTAAAAGCCCTATCTAGCTCGCTCTTGAAAGTATCCTGAGAACCTACCTTCACCGCCCTCTGAGGCAGAGAATTCCACAGACTCATCACTCTCTGTGAGAAAAAGTGTTTCCTCGTCTCCGTTCTAAATGGCTTACTCCTTATTCTTAAACTGTGGCCCCTGGTTCTGGACTCCCCCAACATCGGGAACATGTTTCCTGCCTCTAGCGTGTTCAAGCCCTTAACAATCTTATATGTTTCAATGAGATTGCCTCTCATCCTTATAAACTCCAGAGTGTACAAGCCCAGCTGCTCCATTCTCTCAGCATATGACAGTCCCGCCATCCCGGGAATTAACCTTGTAAACCTACGCTGCACTCCCTCAATAGCAACATCAACTACATGTTAATCCTGTCCTAATCCATTTATTCACTCCCCCTCCATAAGTCACCCTTAGTTTCCACCACTCACCCGGGGCAATTAACAGTGGTCGATTAAACTACCAAACCATGTATTTGGGAAATGGGAGGAAACCGGCGCACCTGGGAGAAACCCACAAGGTCATTGGGGAACATGAAAACTCTACATAAGCTGCACCCAAGATCAGGATTGAACCCAGGTCTCTGACACTATGAGGCAGTGGTTCTAATGCATTACTGTGCCATTCTGACCTACTGACGTTCTATCATTAATACCATGGGGCAAATATTGTGGGTGTCCTGCAGTGAGTGAGATGCAGGGGACAGCTGCTGCCAGAAGCCAAGTGTCAGGTAACAGGAGTTTCCAACGTGGGTGAATGCAACAGTACATGGAAGGGGCTTTGAAGAGTCTGACAGATAGGATGACCCAGCACCCTGGACAAGTTCCTGGCTCAAATAACTGTCAGATCCCTATGACATCACCAAGCAACACATTTAATGACGAAAATAAGTAATTTCTCCTTCCCCTGGGAATGGAGGACCAGCCTGTCTTCCTGGTTTTCATTTTGCAACTCCTATATTCCTATGAATCTATTCTTTGGTCTAAGTTCTCACTCTCTTACTGCTCCCATTCACTCCACACAGACAGCACCAGAGGTCTGGCTTGAGGCTCTGTGCCACCCATGCTCACTTCTCACTGCCACCATTGGGCAAGAGTTACTTTGGGACAAGTCCCAAACCATCAGGTTCAGGAACATCTACTTTCCTACAGCCACCTGGTTCTTGTATCAACTTGCACAACCCTACCCCATCAGCCGTTTCGCAACAGAGACGGAGACCCCTTAGTCCATACCTTTCACCTCATCAGCCGTCGCATACAACACATAATCCTCCGAAATTTCCGCCACCTCCAACGGGATCCCACCACAGGCCACATTTTCCCATCTCCACCCCTTTCCACCTTCCGCGGAGACCGTTCCCTCTGCATCTCCCTGGTTAACTCATCCCTTCCCACCCAAACCACCCCCTCCCCAGGTATCTTCCCCTGCAACCGCAGAAGATGCAACACCTGTCCCTATACCTTCTCCCTCAACTCTGTCCAGGGACCCCAACAGTCCTTTCAGGTTAGGCAGAAGCTTACTTGCACCTCTTCCAGCCTCATCTGTCTCATGTGGTCAACAAACACCAGACGTCTTACCCCGGGGCGTTCACCACCATAGCCGGGGACTTCAATAAGGCAAACCTAAAGAAATCACTCCCTAACTTCCACCAAAATGTCTCCTGCTGCGCCAGAGGACCAAACACCCTCGACCACTGCTACACCACCATCAAGAATGCCTATCGTTCTATCCCTCGCCCTCACTTCGGTAAATCCGACCATACCGCAGTGCTGCTTCTTCCTGCCTACAGGCAGCAATTAAATAGCGCACCCCCAGAGGTGAGGACAGTAGAGAGCTGGTCGGTGGGGGGGGGGGGGGGGGGGGAGCAGAGGAACAACTCCAGGACTGTTTGGAGTCTGTAGACTGGGCAATGTTCAAGGACTCGGCAACGGACCTGAACGAATACGCCACAGTCGTTACAGACTTCCTTAAGAAGTGTGTGGAGGACTGCATCCCCACCAAAACCTTCCGTGCGTTTCCCAATCAGAAACCTTGGATGAACTTTGAGATCCGCACTCTTCTGAAGTCCAGACACCGGGCATTCATGTCTGATGATACAGTGGCCTACAAGAAGTCCAGATACGACCTTGGTAAGGCCATCAAAATGGCAAAAAGGGACCTGCTCCAATCTGGAGGTTGAGACAGATGTTCGGCAGCTGTGGCGGGGCCTGAATGCAATCACCTCCTACAAGGCGAAACCAGGAGGCAGCTCGAATGTCGGCGAAACATCACTCCCTGACGAGCTCAATGCGTTTTACGCACGCTTTGATAGGGATAACACTGATGTGCCTTCCCGAGCCCCCATTCGCTGTGATGGTATTTCAGTCTCAGTCACAGAGGACGACGTCAGAAGATCCTTCAGAGGGGTGAACCGTCGAAAAGCGCCTGGGCCTGATGGTATACCCGGTCGTGTTCTAAAAACCTGTGCGGACCAACTGGCTGGAGTCTTTACGGACATTTTCAACCTCTCACTTCTGAGGTCTGAGGTTCCCACCTGCTTTAAAAGGGCATCAATTATACCAGTGCCCAAGAAGAGTAAGGTGACGTGCCTCAATGACTATCGACCTGTGGCACTAACGCCCGTGGTGATGAAGTGCTTTGGGAGGATGATCATCGAGGAAATCAACTCCTACCTCGACAAAAACCTGGACCCACTGCAGTTCGCTTACCGCCACAACAGATCAACGGTGGATGCGATCTCGCTGGCCCTCCACTCCGCTCTGGACCACTTGGACAACAAAAATTCATATGTCAGGCTGTTATTCATCGATTACAGCTCGGCATTTAACACAATCATCCCCTCCAAGCCTGTTACCAAACTCGCAGAACTGGGTCTCTGCGCATCCCTCTGCAATTGGATCCTCGACTTCCTCATTCACAGACCACAGTCATAGATACATAGATACATAGAAAATAGGTGCAGGAGTAGGCCATTCGGCCCCTCGAGCCTGCACCGCCATTCAATATGATCATGGCTGATCATCCAACTCAGTATCCCGTACCTGCCTTCTCTCCATACCCCCTGATCCCCTTAGCCACAAGGGCCACATCTAACTCCCTCTTAAATATAGCCAATGAACTGGCCTCAACTACCCTCTGTGGCAGAGAGTTCCAGAGATTCACCACTCTCTGTGTGAAAAAGTTTTTCCTCATCTCGGTCTTAAAGGATTTCCCCCTGATCCTTAAGCTGTGACCCCTTGTCCTGGACTTCCCCAACATTGGGAACAATCTTCCTGCATCTAGCCTGTCCAACCCCATAAGAATTTTGTACGTTTCTATAAGATCCCCTCTCAATCTCCTAAATTCTAGCGAGTATAAGCCAAGTCTATCCAGTCTTTCTTCATATGAAAGTCCTGACATCCCAGGAATCAGTCTGGTGAACCTTCTCTGCACTCCCTCTATGGCTATAATGTCCTTCCTCAGATTTGGAGACCAAAACTGTACGCAATACACCAGGTGTGGTCTCACCAAGACCCTGTACAACTGCAGTAGAACCTCCCTGCTCCTATACTCAAATCCTTTTGCTATGAAAGCTAACATACCATTTGCTTTCTTCACTGCCTGTTGCACCTGCATGCCTGCTTTCAATGACTGGTGTACCATGACACCCAGGTCTCGCTGCATCTCCCCATTTCCTAATCGGCCACCATTTAGATAATAGTCTGCTTATTATCTGTCTGTTCGTATTGGTGGAAATGTGTCAGCCTCGATAACAATCAGCACGGGAGCACCTCAAGGCTGCGTGCTCACCCCCCTGCTGTACTCACTCTACTCATGACTGCATAGCCGTTCACAGTGCGAACTCCATCATCAAGTTCGCTGACGACACCACTGTGGTGGGACGCATCACTGATGGGGATGAGTCAGAGTATAGAAGAGAGATTGAGCAACTGTCCATATGGTGCCAGCACAATAACCTGGCCCTCAACACCAGCAAAACCAAGGAACTGATTGTGGACTTTGGAAGGAGTAGGATGGGGACCCACAGTCCCGTTTATATCAACGGGTCGATGGTTGAAAGGGTCAAGAGCTTCAAATTCCTGGGGGTGCACATCTCTGAAGATCTTTCCTGGTCCGAGAACACTAATGCAATTATCAAGAAAGCACATCGTTTCGCTGAACACCTTTGCTCTGTCCGCCTGAACCTACCTGATCTCCCAGTTGCTAAACACTTTAATTCTCCTTCCCATTCCCACTCAGATCTTTCTGTCCTAAGCCTCCTCCATTGTCAGATTGAGGCTAAACGCAAATTGGAGGAACAGCATCTCATATTTTGCTTGGGCAGTTTACAGCCCAGTGGTATGAATATTGATTTCTCCAACTTCAGGTAGCTCCAGCATTCCCTCTCTCTCTATCCTGCCCCCACCCAAGTCGCACTAACTTCTCATTTTCACCCAACAAACAGCTAACAATGGCCTGTTTTCTTTATCATCGTTACTTTTTTGCATATCTTTCACATTGTTCTTTATCTCTCCACATTCTTGCTATTGAGTGAGAGCAGTGTAGGTTCACAAGGTTAATTCCCGGGGTGGCGGGACTGTCATATGCTGAGAGAATAGAGCGGCTGGGCTTGTATACTCTGGAATTTAGAAGGATGAGAGGGGATCTTATTGAAACATATAAGATTATTAAGGGTTTGGACACGCTAGAGGCAGGAAACATGTTCCCGATGTTGGGGGAGTCCAGAACCAGGGGCCACAGTTTAAGAATAAGGGGTAAGCCATTTAGAACGGAGATGAGGAAACACTTTTTCACACAGAGAGTTGTGAGTCTGTGGAATTCTCTGCCTCAGAGGGCAGTCAGTGGAGGCCTTTTCTACTACCGTGGACTTGTTCTCTAATTGCACTAATGTCTTTTTTTTGCAAAGCTTTTTCTTTTCACTTTCTTGCAGAATTTAGGTGTGATTTATGTGTGATTTATGATTTTGTGTGTTCTCTGAGTCTATGCTGCTGCAAGCAAGATTTTAATCATGTACCTCACCGTACTTGTGCAAGTAGGTCTGCCTGGACTGAACTGATCTCTCGGTTGTTAAACACTTTAATTCCCCTTCTCATTCCCTCACTGACCTTTCTTTCCTTGTGAGGGTGAGGCTAAATGCAAATTCGAGGAACAGCATCTCATATTTCGCTCGGACAGGTTACAACCCAGCGGTATAAAAATTGATTTCTCTAACTTCAAGTAACCCCTTCATTCCCTCTCTCTCCATCCCTCCGCCACCCAAGTCACACCAGCTTTATGTTCTCGCCTAGCCACAGCTAACAATGCCCTGTTTCCTTTATCATTGTGACTTTTTTGCATATCTTTCATTCATTTGTTCTATATCTCTCTACTACATCATCGTCTATATTTCTCGTTTCCCTTTCCCGTAACTTTCATTCAGGGTCACGACCTGAAATGTCACCCATTCCTTCTCTCCAGTGATGCTGCCTGTCCCGCTGAGTTACTCCAGCATTTTGTGTCTATCTTTGATTTAAACCAGCATCTGCGGTTCCTTCCTACACAATGGAAAAGGTCAGTCTGATGGCAGTTAGAGAGGATTCATTGGTTAAAGTTCAGTGCATACCTGGCCTTCCATCTGAGGCACATGGTACAGAGAAGACTGCCCCACCTGATGCTGCAACCCATGGCTTGGTAATTGTAGCATAGCGCACATGGGTGGTGATGCAACAGGTGAAGAAAATTACCAGAAAATCATCATACACTGGTTTTTCTAGATTTTTTTGGAACGTGTCAGTGTTTAATGAGAATTTATCGAGTATAAATGTACAACATTTCGATGGAAATGTCCACGTCTGTATTTTATGTTAACTTGGAGAGTGCTACTGTTCTTGTAAGACATTAAAGGAATGGTTTAAGTTTTATTTACTGAGTGTCTTGGAAACATTACAGGATTTACAAAGAATCTCAGCAGAGGATCAGCGCCCAGAATAGTTTCAAAGCCATTGGTTTGTACAATAGCGCAGCCAAACAACCTTTTGTTAAATTGGAAAGGGGGTGGAGAAAGGAAATGCAAGGAGAATTCTCACAGACTTTAAATTTTATTATAAATAGCTGGTGTTTCTAATACCTCTTCATAATTGTTCATAAACCTCTCTAATATTTCAGCTTTTCCACTGTGGTCATCCTTTGCACTGTTACGTTCTGTGGCCCCATATACAGAGCTGCCTTTGATGTCCTTTATCAGTTGTAGTGGTCAGATGGTACTAGTAAAATAGAAATTAAGTAGCCAAAGAGATGATGCTTTTTTAAATCTCTTGCCCAGTCCTTTATAGTCCTGTATTTTGAGCTTCTTATAGCTTTATAGTTCTAGTTTACTGAGTAGTCTTGTATTATTATGTTTAAAGCATGGATTACCTTTCTATCGATGTGGTTCTTACGCTGGGTGTTCATGTACTTTTGCTCTGTAGGTATAACCTGGGGAAAGGTGGTGGCCCTCTATGCTGTTGCTGGTGGATTAGCCATCGACTGTGTGAAGCAGGGACAGCATGCCATGGTGCACACAATCGTCGATTGCTTGGGAGAGTTCGTCCGGAAAACGCTGGTGACGTGGTTAAGGAGACGGGGTGGATGGGTAAGAGACCATCTGTTCAGCAAGGTTCAATATGTGTAACTGCATTGCTCCAGTATCCGAATGGATGTACATAGCGTGATGCTCTGGTTAAGCCATCGGACTAGAAAACCAAAGGCCAGCACTGACAATCCAGAATTCAAATTCAAATGCTGCCATGACAATTGCAAAAGTTGAATTTTGTCGATTAAAGAATATGGAATATAAATAAAATGCATTCTGTCATAGGAACTAATGACTATTATAAGAAATTTGCTGTCCTCACCTGGTCTGGCTTATAATTAAGTAGTTGACTCTTAGTTGCATTCTGAAATGGCTCAGCGTTGCTTTGTATCCAAAGATGGATCAAGCTTGCTTTCTCAAGGTTAGTTAGGGATTGGCAATAAATTGCTGCTCAGTACTACCTCCCTTGTTAGTCTTTGATGTACCTCAGTACTCCGATATAGCCTCTTACATTTAATTGTTCCAACATTGGTGTTTGCACCTACAGTTTCCGAGACTCTGAACTCTGGAACAGCTACCATAAACCACTACCTTCATTCCTTTAATTAATTCAAGCCTGCCTTATTGCCCACATTTTTTGGTCACCCTTTCAGAAAGTTTCATGTGGTTTCATACAAAAATTAGTTTGATGATATTCTTGTAAAATGGCTCTGGTAAGTTACTGTAGAAACAAGCAATTGCAGATGCAGATTTACAAAAAAAAGATACAATATGCTGGAGTAACTCAGTGTGTCAGGAAGCATCTCTGGAGAACACGGATAGGTGACATTTCAAGTCTGAAGAAGGGCTCTGACCCGAAATGTCACCTATCCACGTTCTCCAGAGATGCCGCCTGACCTGCTGAGTTACTCCAGCACTCTGTGACTTTTTTTGTGTAAGTTATAGTTATTGTTAACACAAAGAGTAGAACTTTGCAAATTTGTATAACACATAGAGTAGAAATGCAAATTTGTAAGCATGTTCAATTCCTTGTCATCATCTCAAACCTGTTTTATATTCATCAATTAAATTATTTAGTTATCCAAAGCTTTAACAAAAAAGCGGCATGTTACTTGTATTGTACATAATGAGACAGATAAAATATTTTCCAAAAGATTTCAGAAGCTGTGGTCAAATGGATTTGGTCAGGTAGTTCAAAAATAATTCTCATCTGTTTTATTCCTAGGCTGACATTACAAAATCTGTGGTTAACAACGATCCCAGTATCCGCAACCATTGGCTCATCTCTGCCATCTGTACCTGTGGACACTTCCTCAAAGCGATTTTCTTCTTCCTCCTGCGAGAGCGATGATTCTGATGGGATTTTGTGGTCCTTTCCATAATTCCCGTACTTAATGTGATACAAAACTCGCAGCATGCCTGATATACCGTCTTGACTGAACGGAATTTCTGCAGTTGCTGGACTGGAGTAAGAACCATTCAGAGAGATCGGGCAAATGGGGAACATTTAGCTAAACATAATTAGACTAGAATTCTACAGATTGTCCCATATTGTCTAAATTTCTGGACACAAGGGGAGGAAGGATAGATAAGGAGGAGATTGCAGCAAATGACATATTTACAGTGCCCTCCATAATGTTTGGGACAAAGACCCATCATTTATTTATTTGCATCTGTACTCCGCAATTTGAGATTTATAATAGAAAAAAATCACATGTGGTTAAAGTGCACATTGGCAGACTTTATTAAAGGGTATTTTTATACATTTTGGTTTCACCATGTAGAAATTACAGGTGTGTTTATACATAGTCCCCCCATTTCAGGTCACCATAATGTTTGGAACACATGGCTTCACAGGTGTTTGTAATTGCTCAGGTGTGTTTAAATGCCCCCTTAATGCAGGTATAAGAGAGCCGTCAGCACCTAGTCTTACCTCCAGTCTTTCCATCACCTTTGGAAACTTTTATTACTGTTTATCAACATGAGGACTAAAGTTGTGCCAATGAAAGTCATCGGAACCATTATGAGTGAGAAACAAGAATAAAACTGTTAGAGACGTCAGCCAAACCTTACCAAAATAAACTGTTTGGAACATCATTAAGAAGAAAGAGAGCACTGATGAGCTTACTAATCGCAAAGGGACTGGCAGGCCAATGAAGACCCCCACAGTTGTAGACAGAAGAATTCTCTCTATAATAAAGAAAAATCCCCAAACACCTGTCCAACAGATCAGAAACACTCTTCAGGACTCAGGTGTGGATTTGTCAATGACCACTGTCCGCAGAAGACTTCATGAACAGAAATACAGAGGCTACACTGCAAGATGCAAACCACTGGTTATCCGCAAAAATAGGATGGCCAGGTTACAGTTTGCCAAGAAGTACTTCAAAGAGCAACCACAGTTCTGGAAAAAGGTCTTGTGGACAGATGAGACGAAGATTAACTTATATGAGAGTGATGGCAAGAGCAAAGTATGGAGGAGAGAAGGAACTGCCCAAGATCCAAAGCATACCACCTCATCTGTGAAACACGGTGGTGGGGGTGTTATGGCCTGGGCATGTATGGCTGCTGAAGGTACTGGCTCACTTATCTTCATTGATGATACAACTGCTGATGGTAGTAGCATAATGAATTCTGAAGTGTATAGACACATTCTATCCGCTCAAGTTCAAACAAATGCTTCAAAACTCATTGGCTGGCAGTTCATTCTACAGCAAGACAATGATCTCAAACATTCTGCTAAAGTAACAAAGAAGTTTTTCAAAGCTAAAAAATGGTCAATTCATGAGTGGCCAAGTCAATTGCCCGATCTGAACCCAATTGAGCATGCTGAAGAGAAAACTGAAGGCAATTAGCCCCCAAAACAAGCATAAGCTAAAGATGGCTGCAATACAGGCCTGGCAGAGCATCTCCAGAGAAGACACCCAGCAACTGGTGATGTCCATGAATTGCAGACTTCAAGCTGTGATTGCATGCAAAAAAATGCAACAAAATACTAAACATGACTACTTTCATTTACATGACATTGCTGTGTCCCAAACATTATTGTGCCCTGAAATGGGGGGGATTATATATAAACACTGCTGTAATCTCTACATGGTGAAACCAAAATGTATTACAAATCTCAAATTGTGGAGTACAGAGGCAAATAAATAAATGATGGGTCTTTGTCCCAAATATAATGGAGGGCACTGTCCACCCACTATAGCAGCCTAAATGACAAATTGACAATAGCCATGAATGAGGTATAATTTTTTTTAAGTCACCATTTCTATGGTTTCCTCGTGGATTCTACAGATTAGCTGCACAACAATGAGTTTGCTAGTAGTACAAAAATCCAACTTAAGGCTGATTTAAAATGCAAAATGAACAGGAATCCTCAGTTGGCTGAAATTTGGGGAGACCATTTCATGGTAAAAAATATCATTAGCTGCATAAAGTACAGTTTCTTTTAGTTTAGTTTAGAGATACAGTTCGGAAACAGGCCCTTTGGCCCACCGGGTCCGTGCCGACCAGCGATCCCTCACATTAACACTATCCTACACACACTAGGGACAATTTTTACATTTTCCAAGCCAATTTACCGACTTATCTCTGTACGTCTTTGGAGTGTGGGAGGAAACTGAAGATCTCGGAGAAAACCCACGCAGGTCACGGGGAGAACGTACAAACTCCGTACAGACAGCACCCGTAGTCGGGATCGCTGTCAGGCAGCAACTCTACCGCTGCGCCACCGTGACGCCCGGTTTATTCATGTAAAGGCCTATCTGTGCTAGAATCTTTCCAGCACAAACCTTCAGATAAACGCATGACTCCGTCTAAGGTACTTTTGCTTATTTTTTCTTGATTAATTATGGCATTTTCGACAAATCTTTTTTTATTTTTTTTTATAATATTTTTATTAGAAGCAAAGACATATGGTAAAAACATTTCATGTTTATCAATCATACATTATTAACATTATCAATTGTGGATTGATTCTGCTTCTAGGTTTTTTTTAATACATAGAAAGTGAGAAAGAAAGAGAGAGAAAAAAGAAAAAAACACAAATGTCAAGATAAAAAATAAAAGAGTGGAATAATTTACTAATAATACATCATTGGAGATAGGTTCGTAGGTTATAAAGTATAACTTTTCATCTACTCCTAAGTTTAAGCTTCAGTTAGGTTCCCGTGCCAAACCGATCTACCCCTCCAAATAGTCAATGAATGGAGACCATATTCTAACAAAAAGTTCTTGTTTGTCCATTAAGACAAGTCTGATTCTTTCCAGGTGTAGGGTCTCCGACATTTCCATAATCCACATTTTAATTGTGGGGGTTTTTCGACAATTCTTCCTTATATTTTAAAATCCTCTTCAAAAATACCTATGTTTCATTGGCCACATTTTAAATTACTCGAAACAAAGTTAATAATGATTGTAGGGTTGAATTTAGACTCTGAAGAACTAAAAAACTGAAAAAGAAACACATATGAAGCTGGAAGTACTTAGCACACGAGGCAGCAGGAAAGGAGTTAGTTCCAGATTACTCTCCACAGGTGGTGCTTCACCGACTGATTATTTCTAACACTTTGTGTAGACAATCCATGGCTACTCAGCTGATCCTCGTACAAAAACTAAGTCTCAGTGTGCTTGCTTTCACGCACGAAAAGGGGTGTTTAAGCCTCCTACATGGCTGTCAGGATTCAGAAATTCTGCCGCACATCAGCCTTATGGCTATAGATTATTGCAGAAAGATTATTGTTCGGCATGAAAGTCGGTGATACTCCTCCAAAGATGGTGATGTTCATAAACAAAATCAACATGTAGCGAGTCAGAGTTCCCGAGTAGAATGTGGGATTTTAAAATATACTTCCTGAATGAGAAGTTAGGTGGTGAAATTGCTCCAATCTCCACTATAACAGTCTAGCGCTGGCCCCAAGAAGCCTGCAACCCTTTATTGACCACACCGGAACAACATTCATTTTAAGCACCGATACCTACAACACAGTAGCCTGAAATTCCAAGCCTACTTACTTCTGTTCAAATCAGGGCCATGGCCTAATATGGAAAGCTAAAGCAAACACAGACTTTCTGAACTTGTGTCCTTAAGCATTATAATGGGGGAGGCTGATGTAATCTACATGGAGAAAATAAAGATTTAGTTCCGATTTATCAGTGAAGTCAGCAATGGAATGATTTTGTCACCCAAAAGAAAGTGGGACGTGGCCTTATATAAAATCCAGGCATATGTCCAGGATGATCATGCAGAATGATCATTCAGAGAAGGACCTTGAGCTCTCTCAAACAGTTCTCCATTAAAATAATAATACATTGAGGTGTATAGAACATTGTAATTATTTATCTAGGCAGTAGCTCAGTTGAAACAGGCAATTGACTAATAAATTATAATATGTCTTTAAAATTGGAAATAACTGCAAGGGGGACATCCTGGTGTCACTCAATTATAGGGAATCAAAGATTTGAGTTCAACAGGTGAGGTAAGAGTGGCGATCCTTGATGTCAAGGCAACTTTGGATTGATAAAGGAGAACTGAAGTCAGTGGTAGGAATTAAATCTCACACAATGGAAGGTTGTGGTTGTTGGGGGTCACCCATCCCAGCCCCAGAGCTTTACTGAAGGAGTTCCTCAAGGTAACTATCCTCAATCCATTTTTTGCTGCTTCATCAATGACTGTCAAGATCAGAAGTAAGGAAGTTCACTTATGATTGCCCAATTTTCAATTGATTCCGAACCTTGAGAGGGAAATGGACAACAATCAGGCATAGTCTGGCGTTTACGCCCCACAGCCATCTTCAACAGTAGAGAGTCTAACCATCTACCCTTGATATTCAATATATTACCATCGCCAAATTCTCCCATCAACTTTTTTCAGAAACACAACTGAATCTGTCCCCAGAGACTGGGTATTCTGTGTCAAGTGGCACCCCAAAATCTTTCCATCATTTACAGGGCACAAGTCGAGCAGAATAAATGCTTTCCTAATGAGTGCAACTCCAACAACACACAAGCTTAACATCACCCTGGACAAAGCAGCTTGTTATATTGGCACAGTTCACCACAGATGTATATTTGTCTGCAGGGTATGGCCATCTACTAAATATTCAGCAGTTACCTAATGGATGGGCAGCACCCTCCAACCCATGACCTCAAACACCAAGAGCAAGGGCAGCAGGGACATTGGAACACCAACATTTACAGCTTCCTTCCAAGTCACACATAATGTCGGTGCTTCTAGTATCACTGATTGAAAACCTATAACTCCCACCCCAATTAACAGTGTGGGACTAACTTCACAATAAGGTCACCACCATTTAGGGAAGAACAAAATACTGGCCTTGCCAATGATGCCCACACCCTGGAAAATTAAATGAAATAACATTCAAGTCAGTGAAATCTATAGAATAAAATTCTGGAAACAATGCAAAAGACAGCTGTAACTGCATAGTGCATGTACGTAAAGGCAGTAAGCAGTACATTATCAGTTGTGTTCAGGCTAAAGCTAGTCGTCAATTTTCTTTACAAATAGGTTGATATACAAAAAGAATGAGACAATGCAAGCTATTAATAGTACATGCACTTTTAGAACAATCAATGTAGATTCACCACAAATAAAAGACCTGTTAAGAATATATTTCTTACAATATGCAAGAAAACAATATGCAACAAAGCTTTGATCTGGGAATTAATTTTTTTAACCTCGCATTAGGGTTAACATAAAATGCACTCACACCAGGCCTTGTATACATGGCCTAATGCTGGAAAGCTGTTGACTTCTGGGTGGGACACCAGGTTCTGGCAAGTCAAGCTTGTGAAATGTTACAAGAGTCAAGTTGAAACTGGGAGAAACAATCTTTGCAGCTGGGGCAGTAATTACAGGGTTAACTGTCTTAAAGACAAATCTAGTCAGCAAAAGCTAAAACTGGGAGCTCAACCAACATATTTACATATTATCCTTACATACTAACTATATCTTAACTATCCATAATTCATGTAACACTGGTAAACTTTAAGAACTTTGTCTTTGGATTGTTTTTGTGACTAATCGGTTTTTATATCCAGGTTGTGTTTTATCTGTACTCTTGTACCCACCCCATAAGTGCTACGTGAATTGGGGTAATATTGACTTTATTAATAAAGAGTACTGATCAAACTACTCTGTTTCCTGAGTCCACAAATATACAGCAAAAGTAAACCATTGGTTGCCCTTACACTGGCTCGCATCTGAGGAATACTTTCCATTATAGCAGGTAAGTTGCAGGGAGCGTCATGGGCCCACTTACCTTGAAGGACCTCTCTGCTCGCTACCCAGGTGCTGTTCTGCCTTCGTCTGGCAAGAGGATGGCTGCAGCCTCTCCATTTAGGTAAAGCTATCCCAATTTTCAAATAAGATTTGTAATTTCCCCCTGAAAGTGCCTCAAACACCTACTCTAGTGAGCCATTAATATGATGGCCTGAAGGAACCCAACAGGAATGGGATGATAATGTGGAACTGTAACCAACACATGCCTCTTGCCAGGAGGATAATTTAAATTAAATATCTGTGAAGACGACCTGGAGAATCCAATGCCTGTGGCGACCCATGAAGTCCACCGGACAATTCCAGATGTTAAACTTTTGTTCAGTTGAATGTTCTGTTTATGATGTAGCCCCCACATCAGATATTCCAAACCAAAGGAAACTGGATTTGGGAACTGTCAATATATAAAATTCAAGGGCATAGTGATAGGAAAGGATGGCCTTTGCCCTATCCCTGCCAGCCAACTTTGTGCTTCATATACAAGGAGCCATAGATCCCTTTATACTGCACAATTTTGGAATTCTGCTTTGTTTAAATAATAATTGGTTTATTCATTCTTCCTTCCAGCGTGAAAATTTTCATGCTGTGCAATACTCAAATGCCAACTTTTGGCCACTCATTTAATCTATGCATACTAACACTCTGCGCCTATTTTTATGATATTGGTAAATCTGACTACAGTACACTTAACCCAACCACAAACATTATTAACATGGATGATAGGTAGAGCCATGATTTTGCCATAAATGCCATGTGCCTTTTCATGCCTTTTTTTAAAATGATTTCAGGAAGATAATGCCTTTTTCACGATTGAGTGCCTAAATCAGCCTTTTTTGCCCTTTTAACGTAGCTTACAAGAAAATTTACACCACCGGGGCGAAACCCGGCTGTAAGTGAGTGTTAAGTGGTGATTGGCGAGGGGTGCGTGGGAAAGGGTCCAGTATTTGCAAACTGGACATGCTTTAAGTAGGTGTGAAGTGGTGATTGGGGAGGAGTAGGTAGGGAAGGGTCCAGTCTTTTCAAACTGGAGTCAAGCTGTGAGTAGGTGTGAAGTTACACAAAAATGCTGGAGAAACTCAGCAGGTGCAGCAGCATCTATGGAGCGAAGGAAATAGGCAACGTTTTGGGCCTGATAGGGGGTGGGGAGAAGAAAGGAAAAAGGCAGAGGAGGAGCCTGAGGGCTGGGTGAGGGGAGGAGACAACCAGAGGGCTGATGAAGGGGAGGGGACAGCAAGGGCTAGCAGAATTGGGAGAATTCAATGTTCAAGCCCCCAGGATGTAGACTGCCCAAGGTGCATTTCCTCCAATTTACGGTGTTGCTCGCTGTGGCCATGGAGGAGACCCAGGACAGAGAGGTGAGATACGGAATGGGAGGGGGAGTTGAAGTGCTGAGCCACCGGGAGGTCAAGTTGGTTAATGCGGACCGACCGGAGGTGTTCGGCGAAACGATCGCCAAGCCTCCGCTTGGTCTGACCGATGTAGATTAGCTGGCATCTAGAGCAGCGGATGCAATAGATGAGGTTGGAGGAGATGCAGGTGAACCTCTGTCGCACCTGGAACGACTGCTTGGGTCCTTGAATGGAGTCGAGGGGGGAGGTGAAGGGACAAGTGTTGCATCTCTTGCGGTTGCAAGAGAAAGTACCAGGGGAGGGGGTGGTATGGGAGGGAAGGGAAGAATTGACAAGGGAGTTACGGAGGGAGCGGTCTTTGCGGAAGGCAGACATGGGGGGAGATGGGAAGATGTGGCGAGTGGTGGGGTCACGTTGGAGGTGGCGAAACTGATGGAGGATCACTTGTTGTATGTGACGGCTGGTGGGGTGAAAGGTGAGGACTAGGGGGGACTCTGCCCTTGTTGTGAGTGGGGGGATGGGGAGAGAGAGCAGTGTTGCGGGGTATGGCAGAGACCTGGTGCGAGCCTCATCTATGGTGAGGAGGGAACCCCGTTCCCTGAAGAATGAGGACATTTCAGATGCCCTGGTGTGGAACGCCTCATCCTGGGAGCAGATGCGGCGTAGACGGGAATTGAGGAGTGGGGGATGGAGTCCTTACAGGAAGCAGGGTGGGAAGAAGTGTAGTCCAGATAGCCATGGGAGTCGGTGGGTTTGTAGTGGATGTCGGTAAGGAGTCTATCACCTTCGATGGAGATAGTGAGGTCAAGGAATGGTAGGGAAGTGTCGGAAATGGTCCAGGTGTATTTGAGTGCCGGATGGAAGTTGGGTGTGAAGTGTTGGTTGGGTTACCAGGGTTAGGTTTCTGTTTATCGAAACTGCAGTAGAACTCGTTTAGGTCGTTGGTCAGCTGACGATTGTCCAAGGATTGTCCAAAGTTTTCCTCTTGTAGCTTGTGATTACTTGCAAGCCCTTCCACACTGAAGAAGAGTCATTTGCTGAGAACTTGCTCCTCAACTTCTCAGAGTACCTTTCCTTGGCAGCTCCGATTCCTCCTCTTAGCTTGTACTTGGCCTGCCTGTAGAGGTCTGCATCCCCGCTCCTGTAGGATCTACCCCTGCAAGCGTCAAATGCCTAAAGTCAAGTCAACGCCTAGTAAAAACGGACGATTTGGTGAGAGTGTACGGGAGTGATATATCTCTATAGACTGCTGTTTTGCAACGCATGTGAGAAAGCAGTGAATCATGAGAAAAAAATATTTCATCTCCATGCATGTACAGACAGCTAAACACAAGTTGGCGGCAGAGAACCTAAGCTTGTCTCCTCACAACATTACTGCTGGCTCAATCGCAAATCTGAGTTTTCGAGTGATCTGTGCAATGCATTCATTGATGCAGGAATTCCGCTGTGGAAATTGGGAAACAAATCTCTCAGAGGTTTTTTAGGGAAATACACAGGAACATATACCAAGCGAATCATCATTACGGAAAAATTATGTTGACAGCAACTTCAACATTGTTGTGCAGAAATTAGAGATGAAGGTGCATGCAACAAAATATGGATCTCAATAGACAAGATAACTGATGCTGTGGGGAGATTTGTTGCCAATGTGGTCATTGGTACACTGGAGGCAGGTCAACCATCAAAGGAGTATTTCTTGACATCGGAAGTATTGGAGAAGTCAAAGAGCTGAACTATTGCTCAGTTGTTTACATCTTCACTTGCTGTACTTTGTACTTAAAGTTCCTGGTGATGTAGGTGAAGACATACAAGGAAAATGTGAGAGGGTGATTTTAGCTAACAAGGATCTTGAAGAAATACAAAACATAGCTAAAGTTCTCAAAGGTAGTTGTAATGCACAAGATATCGACATGAATGTAGAGTTTGTAGCTTGTTTCAGGTATGCACCAGTGACCTCAGCTGGGGTAGAAAGAGGTTTTTCACAACTGTAGCATATTCTGTCTGACAGACGGCAATAGTTTAACACCAGATAATTTGAAAAAATGCTGGTAGTTATGTGCAACCAGGCAACTTTGGTCATTTAATGTAGTAAACCTTTATAATTATTATTTGTAACCATATTTTGGTGGTGGAAATAAATGCCATGTTATGCCTTTTTTTGCCAATAAATGCCCTTTTCACACCTTTTTTGTAATTTTTTAATGCCTTTTTGCCAGCCTATTTCAGAGATTTTTAGCGCCTAAACATCATGGCTCTAATGATAGGTAAAGCCCCAGAACAATCACTGTGATACTCCACTGGTTACTGATTGCCAATCTGAAAATCACCCATTATCATGTTGAATTGGACCTTCACTCTGGGGCACTCCAAAACTACCACAAAGACTGTAGATGATTGTTCGTCACACCCTCTTGCGTGGGAGAGGATATGCTTTCCCTTGAACTTGCTTCCCTACATCTCACAAGGGGGGGGGATCATCCAAAAGAAAATAAAGTGATAAAGACTGTTGAGGAAAAGGTAGTTGATGTATTATGTAAAATGAAGACTGGGAATACATAACCTGGCTTTATAGCAATCTTGTCGGGTAATGATTAGAACTGCTAATGGTTGTTTTTGGGGAAAATATTTATGCTCTGAGGTTTAATTTTCCAGCTACCTCCCCAAGTTTCTTACACCATTCATTTGGAACCTTTTTTACCTAAACTGGAAAAACTCCTATAATCCACTCTGGTTCAGTCCTGGTTCACAAGCTACACCAGGATCGACTTCCCCTTTAGATTTGCAGGGCTAGTGTCGTGGTTTTAAGACTCAAAGTTTGGATAAGATGACACAGACACGGAGAATTCTTCAAGAAGACGAAAAGCCTTTATTTGCAAACAACTTTTGGCTTGGAACATTCAGAGACAACACGGCCTGGTCTCTCTCTAATTGTTCTCTGATCTACAGCAACAAGCACCATTTTATTAGACTCTTTCAGCCTTATCTTCGGCTACTTGGTATGCATGCTTCTATAACTTTAATCTCACTATGTCCTTGCTCTTTAACTTTAATCTCTGAGCTGACCATGGCGTACTAACTAAAGCAAAATAAAAAACAAGACGTAGCTTGTTTTTGTGCCATGATGTCTGTTCACATAAAAAATAGCTGACAGTCTGAGTACAATAAGCTGATGTCTGATTACATAAATTAGCTGATGTATCTGCTGGTTATGATAAATGTTTTAATTAATTGTTCTATATAATTTCTTATATAACTTCTATACTAGCTGGAAAATATATTGTACTACTATGTAACATCTAAAAGAAGGGAAGTCTAAGCATTGAAATAACATGCAATAGAATTTAAGGTAGACACAAAATGCTGGAGTAACTGGGACAGGCAGTATCTCTGAAGAGAAGGAATGGGTGATGTTTCGGGTCGAGGCCCTTGCCTGATCGGCACCAAAGTTTCTAGCGTGTTGGATTAATGTAATTTTACAGGTTGTATTTCCATTTACTAATCTTTGTTCCATGTCTTCACCCACTACTGGCCTCTGCCTTGATTCAGCACTGACATACTTTTGAGGCACTGAATTCCAGGCTGCAGAGAAATGTTTCCATTCATTGCTGGAAAGCCTCAGCTCCAAATGTAGCATTTATGCCTGTGATCCTGGATTGGTAGTACAGATTCTATCCAATCCATTTGTCATCTTAAATACTTCAGATTGTTCTTCAAGCTTCTAAATTCATAAGACAAAAGGAATATAACCAGATTAATGCAGCCTACTTTAATAAATGGAAACACTTTCAGCCGTGGTATCTATCATTTTAATCTGGCAAACACTGATAGGGCACGATCAAGGGTCCATTTACTAAGAATAGCAATCTTTTGAAATCCATTATTTGAAAAGGAAAATAAAAGTGCAGATGTAGCAGGTATACTTCTTTGGCTACTGTGGGTGGGTGGGGGAAATCAGAGGGCAGCAGTAGCACTATGACTGGTTCAGCCTCAGCACGGAAGAATGAAGTCAGGGTGATGTGATGGGAGACTCAAAGGTTCAAAGGTTCTTTATTAGTCACATACAACAATTGGTGTAGTGAAATGCGTATTGCCATTGCAGCACATAAAAAAGAAAACATAGCAATAATAAAGAAATTTAACATAAAAAACATCCCCCCATTATGAGGGAAGGGAAGGCACAAAGTCCAGTCCCCATATCCACCCATAGTCGGGCCTATTGAGGCCTCCGCAGTCGCCTTTACGGAGGCCCGATGTTCCAGGCCGTTCTCGCCGGATGATGGTGCTCCGGTGTCGGAAGAATCCTCACAGCGCCTTGGGAAACCTGGAACGGCCGCTTCCTTACCGGAGACCGCGGCTTCCACCACTGGTGATCTCGGCGAGAGATCCCAGGCTCCCGATGTTAAAGTCAGCGCCGCAGCTGGCCGCTCCACAGTCCCGCAGCTCCATGATGTTCATCGGCGGTCTTCAGCTCACCGGAGTTCCAGCGCGGCGACCCGGGCAAGGCATCGCCCGCTCCGCGATAGCGCTCCAGCGCTGTGCCGCCGCCGAAGCCGAGGTTCTGGGCGGTCCCTCAGGAAACGCCGCTCCAGGCCCGCTGGTAGGCCGCGAGGACGGGTCGAAGGTGCAGCCCGTAGAAAAGCCGCCTCTCCGACCAGGTAGGGACACTGAAAAGCAGTTCCCCCCTCCCCCCCACATAAAAAAGACTAGAACTCCAAAAAACAAAGACTCAACTAACTAAAAATAAAAAAAAGAGCTGAAAAAACGGACAGCAGTTCCGGTAGCGTCATGGAACATTGAGGACGCTGCAGTGAGCTTTACTCCCGTAAAAATTATCAAAAAGCCGTTTTAAAGTTAAAAATAACTCAACGGAGCTGCTTGGTTTGCATAAGGAAAACATCATTAGATAACGGACTTTTAAATGAGCAAGAGGACTTGTTCACGCGCACCAAAAAAACCCACTATAAGCCTCCAGCTGAAAAGTGTGTTGGATACTCTGCAAACAACTGAAGAAGGTTCTGAGGAGGAGTCCGATAGCCAAGGAGTTGTGCTGGAAATGGCTACAAAAGGAGGAAAGAAAGAGCTGGAGGTAAAGGAAATATTTGTAGAAATTACTACTACAATTAAGAGTATGGAGAATAATATGGAAATATTTTCTCATATATATATATATTTTTTTAATTTAATTTTTTTTTATTTATTAGAAGTACATTACATTACAACCGCATACATTAGTACTCGTCATTTATATCTTCTTACAATTAATGTACTCCATTTATTTTTTACACTAGAAAAGGAAAAGATTGAAAGAAAGAAGAAAGTGAAGGAAAAAGTGTAAGTGTAGAAAATGTGACAACAAAAAAGGACGAAGACCCTATAAGAGCAAAATTAAAAACAAAAGAAAAAGAGTTAAGAAATAGGCCCTAGAAAAGAAAGAGAAAGAGAAAGAGGAAAAAGAGAGAAACAAATATTTTTATGAGCATTATGTAAATGGGACATACCAACTCTTCAACTATCATCCCCCCTTACCTGACCTCAAATTTTTTTTTAAAGTACTTTTGCACCCTATATTTGTAATAATTCTATAAATGCAGACCACGTCAGGTGGAAGTGATCTGGTTTACCTGCTAGGAGGAGTCTTATCTCTTCTAGGTGTAATGTTTCAAACATATTTGAAATCCACATACTTATAGTTGGTATTGGAGCCTTCTTCCAAAATTTTAGAATTAGCTTTTTTCCAGTTATTAACCCATAGTCCATTAGTTTCTTTTGAAACACATTTAGTTCTGGACCATCTTCCGTTATTCCGAAGATAATCCATTCTGCTTTGGGTATCAGTCTTGTTTTAAATAACTTTGTAAAGATTTCAAAAATTTCATTCCAAAATTTTTGAATTTTTGTACAGAAAACGAATGAGTGCGCTATAGTAGCTTCTTGGGATTGACATTTATCACAAATAGATGATACATTTGGGAAAATTTTATGAATTTTAGTTTTCGAATAATATAATCTATGTAAAATTTTAAATTGTATTAAAGTGTGTCTTACATTAATCGAGCATTTATGCACGTTTAATAAGTATTCATTCCAACTTTCCTTTGAAATTTTAATAGCTAACTCTTGTTCCCAGTCTCTTCTGATACCCTCCGTAGATGGTATTTGTACATTTAAGATAATATTATACAAATATGATATTAAGTTTACTGATTCCGCTTTTATCTGCATTGCCTCGTCCAATACATCTACTGGATTATTATAATGATCTTTTGTATATTTTTTCAAATAGTCGCATATTTGAAAATATTTAAAATATTGATTATTTCCGAGTTTATATTTTATTTGTAATTGTTGAAATGAAAGTAATTTTCCAGTTTCATACACCAAGCGTTTTAATTCCTAGTCTATCCCAATGTGTAAAAGCTTTATCTATAATAGGATTAAACGAAGGGTTATTAACTATAGGTAATAAAAGTGATAAATTTCTTAATTTTAAATGTTGTTTTATTTGTTTCCAAATTCGGATTGTACTATGAATAATTGGGTTCTTATTATAATTTATGTTATTCAATTTCATTGGAGAAAGGAGGATCGCTCCAATGTTTCTAGAGGAGCAATCCTCTTTCTCCATTACAATCCAGTCCACTTGCTGGGCGGAGTTATCCATCAGTTTTCTCATAAAATTGATGGTGCCTGTGATGAGTTAAAGGAGCTGAAGAAGCAACATAATGAGTTTGATAAAAAACTTAACTCAGAAATTGTTAGAGTCGAAAAGGATTATAATAAGAAGCTTTCTGGTGTAAATGCTAAGATGGACAACATTCACGAGAGAATGGAAGAGATGGAAAGTGATATGAAAGAGATGATCATGGAAGTAGTCTGAAAAAATCAAAGAAAGATGAAGCAGAAAAGCTGGCAAGAATGACTGACAAATGTTTGGACTTGGAAGCGAGAGCGAGAAGGCAGAATTTGAGAATCGTTGGAGTAAGAGAAGGACGAGAAGAACATGTATCTCAAACACGTACTTTCGTTACTGAATTACTCAAAGAGGTTCTTAAACTGCTGGGAGAACTAAGAATAGATACTGTTCAACGAGTTGGACGTGTCTCAAGAGGCATAAATGCTGCTCCAAGACAGATAATTGTGAAATTTCTTGATATTTCTTCAGTGGAAACTATACTGAAGAAGATTGTTCATGGTGAAAATTTGATATATCGTGGGGAAAAGATCCGATTTTTCCGTGATTACCCTCCAGAGATTGTCCAGAGAATGAACCTGTTTACACCGACAAGAAACATATTGAGGGGTATTTCTAAAGTCAGATATGGTATTGTTTTTCCTGCAAAAATGAAAATTACTTATAAGGAAATTGAGCGCTCATTTACGGACCCAGAAAAAGCATTTAAATATGCAGAAGATATCATGAGGAAAGCATCGGAAACATCGGAAGAAGACGACTAAAGGAATGAACAAGGAACTTTTTAATTTCTAAGATGGAGCTGGAACTGGCGGATTTTTCAGACAGTTACTGAGCTTATCTGTCTGGAATGTATTGGAGAATATTGTTTAACCTTGAATGAAAAGCTCTCGTACAAAGAACGATATAACATTAGAAAAGTAAAATAAAGAGAATACCCCTAGTGCCTGCGAGAGCGGGGGCGGAAGATGGCTCACCGATTGATAACACGGTTACAGACCCAGGAACGGAAACGACTACTGACAAGGAGATCATGGCACATGAGACATCCACAACAGCTGCGGGACACAAACTTCAGGTGTGCATCTGTGGTTGGGAGAAATTAACATCAGTGAAGGGCTTGAAGATCCACCAAGGGAAGAAAAAGTGCTTGAGAGAGCAGAAACATGGGCCTCGCATTGACCAGTACTTCTTACGAAGCAACCAGTCAAATCAGTCGAGTGAAGCACAGCGACGGGACACAAACCAAAGTTCGCAGAGCATCAGCACCCATGTTACTGAAGAGGGTGATACAAGCACAGAAATGCCGGTGGAGGAGCCCACGCAACAACTACAAAGACCTCCATTGGAGGGAAAGATCAAAGGGCACAAACCTGGAGTGAAAAGGCCCAAGGCTGTTGAAAAGAAAGAGTGGGAGACGGTCAACAGTGACCTTATACATATCTTGGAGCAACAAGTGGGCACAGCAGTGGAAAAGCTTGAAAGGATGGGCAACACAATCTACAGCTATGGAGAAGAACGGTTTGGGGTGAGTAAAGGGAGAGGTGGAAAGAAATTACCAACACCAATCAAGTCCAGGAGGCAGCAGGAGATCGAGAGGCTAATCAGAGAGAGGAGACAGTTGAAAAAGCAATGGAAAAAAGCAACTGACGCAGAGAGAGAAGGTCTCATGCTACTCCAAGAGGACATCAAGAACCGATTGGCAACCTTGCGATAAGCAGAGAACTTGAGGAAACTTCGCAAGAAGAAAGAACACACAAGAACACGGTTCTATAAAAACCCTTTCAAGTTCATCAAAGACCTCTTCGCAAAGGAAAAAAGTGGAACTTTGAAAACATCAAAACAGGAATTGGAGGAACACCTGGAAAAGGCCCACAAAGACACGAAAAGGCATGAGCAGTTGGTCATCCCACATGACATCCCGCCTATTCAACCACCTGAATTCAACATGGACACCAGCCCTCCGAGATGGAAAGAGGTGGAGAACACGGTCCGGCGAGCAAGAGCAGCATCAGCTCCGGGGCCAAACGGAGTACCATACAAGCTCTATAAGAACGCACCGGATGTGTTACGCTTTCTATGGAAGCTCATGAGGGTGGTGTGGAAGAAGCAAACCATACCTAAGGCGTGGCGAAGGGCCGGCGGCGTGCTAATACCTAAAGAAAAGGATTCGTCAGACATCAGCCGATTCCGGCCAATATGTCTCCTCAATGTCGAGGGAAAAATCTTTTTTAGCATTGTATCACAAAGGCTGTCCACCTATCTGGTAACAAACAAGTACATTGATACATCTGTACAGAAAGCAGGAATTCCAGGATTTTCGGGCTGCTTGGAGCATACAAGCATGATCTGGCACCAGATCCAAGCAGCTAAGAAGGACAAGAGAGACCTACATGTGATCTTCCTCGATCTGGCCAATGCATTTGGTTCAGTTCCCCATGAACTCCTTTGGGAATCTTTTGCCTTTTTCCATGTACCAGAGCTCATCACCACACTGGTCAAGAAATATTACCAAGACCTGCAGCTGTGCTTCACAACAGCTGACTTCAGTACAACATGGCAGCGCTTGGAAGTAGGCATCATGGCAGGCTGCACAGTCTCACCCTTGGCCTTTACAATGGCCATGGAAGTCATCATCAGGGCCTCAAAATGGGTGGTGGGCGGTGAACGAACCAGGGCTGGGCTCCGTCTGCCACCCATCAGGGCATACATGGACGACATGACAACACTAACCACTACTGCAGCATGCACCAAGCGGCTACTTGGAAAGCTGCAGGAGAACATCAAGTGGGCCCGAATGAAAATCAAACCAAGTAAATCTCGAAGCATCTCCATAGTCAAGGGGGTGCTTAGAGACACAAGGTTCTGTATAGGTGACGACCCAATACCAACAGTGTCTGAGCAGCCAGTTAAAAGCCTGGGAAGATGGTATAATGCAAGTCTCAAGGACAAAGAGCAGGTGCAACAACTAAGGCAAGAAATTGTCAATGGACTGGAGAACATCAATCAGACCCTACTGCCTGGGAAACTGAAGCTCTGGTGCCTACAGTTTGGACTCCTTCCTCGGACAATGTGGCCACTGACCGTTTATGAAGCCCCAATAACAACTGTGGAGAAGATGGAGCGAACCATAACTTCATACGTGAAGAAATGGCTCGGTGTCCCACGATGTCTAACTAACATCGGCCTCTATGGCAAAGGGGTCCTGGAACTACCTCTCACTAGTCTAACAGAGGAATATAAGTGTTCTAAAGTAAGACTCCAGATGACACTGAGGGACTCTAGAGACAAGATCATCAGTGCTGTTGCGCCGCCCCTAGCAACTGGCCGGAAGTGGACACCATCTGATGCAGTACAGCAAGCTTCATCAGCCCTGAGGCACAAAGACATAGTGGGGCAAGTCCAGCAGGGAAGAGGAGGCTTTGGCCTTACGACAAGTAAACCAACTTGGCGAAAGGCCACAACATCAGAGCGGAGGACGTTGGTGGTTGAGGAGGTGCGGCGACAGGAGGAGGCCGCAAGATGTGCAAAGGCGGTCTCTCTTGCCAAGCAGGGGCAATGGATGCAGTGGGAAGGTGTGGAGCGGAGGAAGATCAGCTGGAAAGAACTATGGGAAATGGAAGCAAGCAAGATCAGCTTCATCATCAGAGTGACATATGACGTGCTTCCATCACCAAAGAACCTCCATCAGTGGTACGGCGAGGATCCAACCTGTGCCATCTGCCCAACTCCAGCGACCCTCAAACACATCATGGTAGGCTGCAAGACCAGCCTCACGCAAGGGAGATACACGTGGCGGCATAATCAGGTACTAAAAAGCCTGGCATCAGCCCTTGAGAACAGGCGGTGTGCGACCAACTCCTTGCCTCCGAGAGCAAGCAACCCCCCTCCCCTAAGGGTAATAACCTTTGTCCGAGAAGGACAGAAAACTTCTAAACTTCCTTCCACCAGATCAGAAGAAGGAAGCCAATGCAGGGCCCGTGACTGGAGGATGCTGGCGGACATCGGCCGACAACTAATTTTTCCACCTGAAATTGCTTCCACCACCCTCAGGCCAGACTTGGTGTTCTGGTCCCCTTCACAGAAGACTGCTTACATCATAGAGCTCACAGTTCCATGGGCGAACTCTGTTGAGGAGGCCTATGAGCGTAAGAAGCTGCGCTACGCAGAGCTTGCAGCAGAGGCAACGCAGCGTGGCTGGAACACCAAAGTCTATCCAGTTGAAGTGGGATGCAGAGGATTTGTTGCATCATCTACCATCAGACTGCTGAAGGAGCTTGGAATCCACGGTCAGGCTCTGCGGAATATCATAAGATCACTCTCAGAGGCGTCTGAAAGAAGCAGCCGGTGGATTTGGCTCAAGCGGAAAGACCCATGCTGGGCCCCAAGTATGTCGGGGTGAATCTTTGGGACGGTTTGACACGGGACATGCGCTGAGGGTTGATCATCCTGCAGCGGGCCGCCCTTGTGGAGGGTGTATAGTGTTAAAAGGCCGAAACACCCAGTGATGCAAGGGTACACTACTGATGATGTGTCCTGTGCCCAACTGTCCTGAAGGTTACCCCCCCCCCACCCCCCCCCGATGTTGAGCGTCTACCACTCTCAACAATCAACGAATGTCGTGAAATGCTCCCCACCTATTGGCACAAGGGACTTCTTAACATCTTGTCCTGTGTATTTGATTCAGTATTTAACTATTATATGCTAATTACAATTAACTAACTAACTTTAACAAAACGAATGACTTGTGAGTGTGTGTAGTAAATATGAATAATCATGAATAAACCATTGCTTATAAATTGTAATTAACCAAAATGTCTATAACATTACTAACATTTTTTTTCTTTCTTTTTGAGTGGGAACGCAACATAAATTTGGAAAAAATCCAGGAATGAGGTTAACCCCTCGGTGGTAGCTGGCTAGATAAATTGGTACAGTACAAATACTTATAGAAATGAGAATAGGTTGTGGTTTATATTTGGACTTGGGGTTTAATTACATTAATTTTTTCTTTTTTTTTAAACTCTTTAATATTTTATTCTTGCATATTTTTGTTATTATTATTATTATTATTATTACTAATTTAAAAAAATAATAATTTGGGGGGGCATTTTACTAACGCTAGTTTGATAAAGTTATACAAGAATAAACAAGATATGAGACGGTTTGTAGTTTTTTTTTACGAGGTGTTAATAAGGGATTGGGGCTCACTGTAAAATAACATCAACGGAAGTCTATAATTCTTACGCCACCTTAGGTGGCTATTTGTCATTAAGGTACCTGCTTTTAGATACCTTAATTTCACTTTTTTTTTAAAATCACTTAATTAATTGTAAATCACAACTTTTCTTGCTTTATCTAAGGCACTTTTGGAGATGGAGATGTAATGTAAACTTAACAATTTGGAATGACCACCCAACGTCCAGAACACAGAGGTATTTGTTTGCACCATATGTTTCAAGAACATCACTTTGATATACAATGCAAGACGATAGGCAAATAAAGAATGGAGGAATCACATTCTGTAGTTGGAATATAAGGGGTGCCAATGAACCAATAAAGAGGGGTACAATTTTTGCTCACCTAAAATCTTTGAAAAGCGACATAATTTACTTGCAAGAAACTCACATGAAACAGGAAACACAAATGAGATTAAAGGCGAAGTGGATAGGCCAAACATATTATTCGTCATTTACTTCTAAATCTAGAGGTACGGCTATTCTTATTCGAAAAGGTATACCGTTCAAATTAAAGAATATTATATCAGATAAAGAGGGAAGGTATATCATAGTTTCGGGAGAAATTTATGCTACCCCAATAACTATGGTAAATATTTACGCTCCGAATTTTGATAACCCTCAATTTTTTGAGAAAATTATAGATATAATACTGGAGTTTAATTATCAAAATGTCATAATAGGAGGGGATTTCAACTGTGTTTTAGATCCTTACTTAGACAAATCAGCAAAACAAAGAAGGAGTAATACAAAATCTAAGACTAGTGAATTTCTAAATACATATATAAAAAATACTAACATAACAGATGTATGGAGATCTGCTAACCCAGCAGGAAGGGAATACTCGTTTTACTCTTCGGTACATAAAACATACTCAAGAATTGATTATTTTTAAGTGGATAGGAAATTAATGCCATATATAATTAACCCAACTTACCATATTAGTAGTATTTCTGATCACTCTCCATTGACTTTTTTAGTAAAATTTGAAGGAATGCCGGGAAAGAATTTTTTCTGGAGGTTTAACACATATATATTAAATGACTTACAGGGTTATCAATATTTGAAACAACAAATGATATCATTTTTTGAGATAAATGATACACCAGGTACCTCACCTTCTTTAATATGGGAAACTTTTAAAACATTTATTAGAGGAATTATAATTTCATATGAAAATTTTCAAAATAAGAAGAATAAAACAGAACAGATGCTGTTAGAACAAGAAATAAGACAGTTAGAGTTAGATAATGCTAAAGATCCCACTATAGATAAACATAATAAGATAATACTACTGAAATTTAAACTTAACCGAATTCTCTCGGCAAGAGTAATAAGATTATTCCAAATTACAAAACAGGAACATTTTGAGTTTGGTGACAAACCACATAAGCTGTTGGCGCGTCAATTGAAAAAACAGGAAAAGGAAAATACTATAAATAAAATTAAATCCGAGAATGGTGAATTACTAACACTACCTAAAGATATCAATAAAAGATTTGTTCAATTTTATCAAAATTTATACACATCAAAAACCAAAACAGAAGATAGTAAAATTACAAACTTTTTAGATAAATGTAATCTACCAAAACTTGACCTTTTGGAACAAGAAGAACTAGGAGCGCAAATTACAATCGAAGAAATAGGTGAAACAATAAAATCGCTGAAAAATGGTAAGACACCGGGACCAGATGGTTTTAGTAATGAATTTTATAAAAAGTTTCATGAGATAACGACCCCCTATCTATTTAATTTATATACTCACGTTTTTAAAGAAAATAAATTACCTGAAACATTAGCAGAATCAACTATTACGCTTATTCCAAAGAAAGATAAAGATCTAGAGGAACCGGGCTCATATAGAGCTATATCACTTTTAAATACCGACCAGAAAATTCTAGCAAAGACTTTAGCTAGAAGACTAAGCAAATATATTAGTAAATTGATAAACCCTGATCAAACGGGGTTTATACCCAAAAGATATTCATTTAATAATTTGAGACGCCTGTTTAATATAATGTACTCACATAAAACGGAGGAAAAAGACTTAGCAATTATTTCTTTGGACGCAGAGAAAGCATTTGATCAGGTAGAATGGCAGTATTTATACATAGTATTACAAAAATTTAATATGGGAGAGAATTTTATTGCATGGGTGAAATTATTATATGATAAACCGATGGCAAGAATATTAACTAACAGCATGTTATCTCAAAAATTTCAATTATCAAGGGGTAATAGGCAGGGATGTGCTTTATCACCCCTGCTATTTGCCCTTATGATAGAACCTCTGGCTGAAAGTATAAGAAGCCATCCGAATATTCAGGGTTATAATACTAGGGACTCAAATAATAAAATTTCATTGTATGCAGATGATATTTTGTTATATATAACAAATTCACAAACGAGCATACCAAATTTATTAAATTTAATAGAGGAATTTGGGTCCTTTTCAGGATATAGAATAAACTGGAACAAAAGTGAAATTATGACGTTAAAACCTCAAGAATCCACACACTTATTGAAATTCCCCTTTAAAATAGCAACAGAAAAATTCAAATATCTGGGTATACAGATTACTAGAAAACATAAAGCTTTATTCAATGCTAATTTTATACCCTTAATAAATAAACTTAATATAATAAAATTTTGGAAAACACTCCCTTTATCATTAATAGGCAGAATAAATGCTATTAAAATGAGCTTCCTACCACAGTTATTATACCTATTTCAATCTATACCAGTATATGTACCAAAATATTTTTTTTCTAAACTGAACGCTAATATTACTAATTTTGTTTGGGATTACAAATCACATAGAATTAAAAAAGAACACTTATATAAACCAAAAGATGTCGGGGGACTTTCACTCCCTAATTTTTTGTATTACTATTGGGCAATACATATTAAGAATATAATTTACTGGTTGGATAGTTCAACTCAACAGACAGAATGGATAAAAATGGAGAAAGAGGATTGTTATCCTTGTAATATAGGAACAATCCTCTTCTCCCCGAAAAAAATGAACAATACAATATATAAGAAAAACCCAATTATACAAGATACAATAAGAATATGGAAACAAATAAAATTATCCTTAAAATTAAGAAACCTATCATTGTTAACACCGATAGCGAATAATCCTTTATTTGAACCATCTATGATGGATAAAATATATAATCAATGGGAAAGTTTAGGAATTAAAAGGATCGGGGATATGTATGAAATGGGAGATTTATTATCATTTCAACAATTACAATTAAAATTTAAACTGAAAAACACTCATTATTTTAAATATTTTCAGATTTGTAATTTTTTGAAGACATACATACAGGGATATCAAAAAATAACTCCTGATTTACTAGAAGAAGTAATGAATATAAAAGCTGATACACAAAAATTAATATCATATTTATATAATAGTATCTTAAATATAGATTTACCTGTGACCGAGGTAATTAGAGAAGAGTGGGAACGGGAATTATTGATAAAAATTACGAAGGCTACATGGGAAAAGTATTTGACATACATTCACAAGTGTTCGATTAACGCAAGACATAATCTAATCCAATTTAAAATTTTACATAGATTATATTACTCAAAAACAAGATTAAATAAATTTTATCCAAATATATCGCCCATTTGCGATAAATGTTTAACCCAAGAAGCAACTATAACACACTCTTTTGTTTCTTGTATAAAACGTCATGGATTTTGGAGTGATATTTTCGAAATATTTACAAAACTATTTAAGACAAAAATGGAACCCAATAATGAATTGATTATATTTGGGGTAATGGAAGACGGGAACAAATTGAGCTCATCTCAAAAGTCAATTTTTAATTATGGTTTAATAATAGCAAAAAAATTAATATTGAAATTTTGGAAAAATACACCAATACCAACGCTCAAAATGTGGATTGCAAGTATGTTGGATACCGCACATCT
>JAXLNO010001738.1:141347-296227 GCA_038087875.1 Malacoraja senta
CTTTACGAAATAGCCACTCCTGATTAAATTCTGTCCTGTTTATGTACAACGTTTTTTTTTAATAAAATCCATCCCCCCCCCAACCCCAATGTGATTTTTCTCCCGATTGTCTCCGATTTTCTCCGAAAACGACGCCATCTTTTTTTCCCCGATTTTCTCCGAAAACGACGCCATCTTTTTCGCCAATTTCTCCGATTTTTCCAAAAACGACACCATCTTTTTTTCAGCACATTTTCACCCCGGGGTCTGAAGCACGTTCGGGAACAACACCCCGGGGTGTCAAGCACTTTCGGGGACCAGACCCAACGGGTCTGCACTTGGTCTAGTATACTTTTAAAACTCTCTGGCTGCCGTCCGTCTGTACGTCTGTACGTCTGTACGTCTGTACGTCTGTACGTACAACGTTCTGCTTGACCTGTCCCGCTTTTGATACCGCCCCGCGCCCGCGCGGCGCGCGGAAACGCCGATATTTTTTACCGTTTCTAAAGAGGTTACGTTTATCTTTACGAATAGACGATCCTGATTAAATTTGGTCGTGTTTAGGTACGCTTTTTAAAATAAAATACCTCTCCCCCCCCCAAACCAAACATTTCAAAATGTTTAAAAAACAGCTCAGCCGTAGAATGTTAGTAAAGATTCCGTTGTGTGATGTCACAATGCACAATGGTCACAGATGTCCAATCGGAATGGATCCATTTACATATGCCTTTGCGGCGGCCCCAGCCCCGGCCCCTCCCCCCCAACCCCCGCAGCATTGGGCATTGTGACATCACAAAACGGAACCTTCATTTACATTCTATTGCTGAGAGCTGTTTAACATTTTGAAATGTCCCCATTCCCTATCCCCCCCACACACGTGGCGACGCCCTGCGACACGTGTGACAAATCGAAATGAATCCGTTTACATATGCCTTGGCAGCACCCACAGCCCAAGCCCCTTTGCCCCAACCCCGCAGCCTGTGATTACGTTTATCTTTACGAATAGACAAACCTGATTAAATTTGGTCGTTTTTATGTACACTTTAAAAAATAAAATACTTCTCTCCCCCCCCCCCCCAAACATTTCAAAATGATTAAAAAAACAGCTCAGCCATAGAATGTTAGTAAAGATTCCGTTGTGTGATGTCACAATGCCCGATGCTAACAGATGTCCAATGGGAATGGATTCATTTAGATATGCCTTGGCAGCAGCCCCAGCCCCAGCCCCTCCCCCCACCCCCACAGCCTGTGTCGAAGGGCGTCGCCACGTGTGTGGGGGATAGGGAATGGGGGCATTTAAAAATGTTTAAAAAACAGCTCTCAGCAATAGAATGTAAATGAAGGTTCCGTTTTGTGATGTCACAATGCCCAATGCTCAAAGATGTCCAATCGGAATGAATCCGTTTACATATGCCTTGGCAGCAGCCCAGCCCCAGCCCCTCCCCCCCACCCCCGCAGCCTGTGTCGAAGGGGCGTCGTCACGTGTGTGTGAATAGAGAAAGAGGATTGGGGTGATAGGGAATGGGTAACAGATGGACTGTCCCTACCCCTCCTACTTCAACTCTCCCTCCCCACTCTTCCCCTCTCTCCTCTCCCCCTCCCTCCCCCCCCCCACACCCTCTCTTCCCCCTCCACCACCCCTCTCCACCCCATCTCCCCCCCACCCCCTTCCCCTCTCTCTTGCACCACTCCCCGCTACCCCTCTGGCCCTCACTCACCACTCTTCCCCCTCTCCCTCCCCCCTCCCCCCTCCCTCTCTCCCTCTCTTCCCCCTACTCCTCTCCCCTTCCCCTCATCCCCTCTCTCCACCTCTAACATCCCCTCCCCCCCTCCCCCCTTCCTGCCCTCCCCGCTCTCCTCCCACTCCCCACTCTCCTCCCCGTCCCTCTCCCCCCACCCTGCTCTCTTCTCCCTCACCAATCTCTCCCCTTTCCTCCTCCCCCTCTCTCCTCCCTCCCCTCCCTCCCCTCTTCTCTCCCCACCCCGTCTCCCCTCCCCTCCCTCCCCCCCTCCGCTCTTCTCTCCCAACCCCGTCGCCACCCTCCACCCTCCCCCACACCTCTCTACCCTTCTCCTCGCCTTACCCACCCCTCTCTCCTCCCCCTCTCCATCCCCTTCTCCTCACCCCTCTCCCTCTCATCCCCCTCCTCCTCCCACCCCCATTACTCTCTCCCCACATCCCCCTTCCCTCTCTCACCCCGTCCCCTTCCCCCTACCCCGCTATCCCTCTTCAACCACTCCCCCTACACCTCTCCCCCTCCCTCTCTCCCACTTCCACCACTCCCCCTACAGCTCTCCATCTCCCTCCCCATTCTTCCACTTAACTCCCAAACCCATCCCCATCTCCCTCCAGAACCCCCTCCCCACCCCTCTCCCCCTCCCCTTCTCTCTCACTCCCCACTCTTCCACTCTCCCTCCCCCACCTCTATCCCTCCCCCCTCCTTCCCTCCCTCTCTTCCCCCTACTCCTCTCCCCTTCCCCTCATCCCCTCTCCACCTCTAACATCCCCTCCCCCCTCTCCCCCCTTCCTGCCCTCCCTGCTCTCCTACCACTCTCCTCCCCCTCCCTCTCCCCCACCCTGCTCTCTTCTACCTCACCAATTTCTCCCCTTTCCTCCTCCCCCTCTCCCCTCCCTCCCCCTCTCCTCTTCCTCTCCCCACCCCGTCTCCCTCTCCCCTCTTCTCTCCCCACCCCGTCTTCCTCTCCACCCCTCCCCCCGCCTGTGTTTGGGGGGTGGTTAGTGTGAGTGTGATGCCGCAGCCCCCCCCTCCCGCAAACGCGCGTTGGGAAAACAGCCCGCCAACAGTCTCTCTGTCTTTAAGACAGAACTGCAGATGCTTGAAAATCAAAGGTACACAAAAAAATGCTTCATAACCTCAGCGGGTGCAGCAGCATCTATGTATCAAAAGAAATAGACAACGTTTCGTAAAAACCCGTCTGAGGATGGGTTTCCGCCAAAAGCATTGCCTATTTCCTTCACTCCATAGATGCTGCTGCACCCGCAGTGTTTCTCGAGTTTTATTGTGTGTACCAGTCTATCTATCTCTCCCCCTCTCTCTCTCTCTCTCTGTCCTTCTCTCTTCACAGCCCGCGACTCAACTCATGCACGCCTGCTCCCAACCCACCCCCTTCACCTCTCTCCCCATCCTCTTCTTCCTCTCTCCACCCCTCTCCTCTCTCACCCTCCTCTCTCCCCACCTTCCTCACCCCCCTTCCTCTCAACCCTCCTCCTCCCCCACTTCACAATTTTTTTTCCTAACATTAAATTTTCTCTCTCTGCACCACCCCCCCTCGAGACGTACCTGAGAGGTGAGGGCTATTCGTCAGTGGATAGGGTGGAGATGGAATAAAAGAAGAAAATTAAAATATTAATATAATATCAAGGGGTGTGATAAGTGTGTGTGTTTGTGGGTGCCAGATTCACACCCCGCAACCCTGCTTTGGAGGTACAGACCCAACGGGTGGTTAGTGTGACGTCACAGCCCCCGCCCCAAACGCACGTTCGGTGTCCAGACCCAACGGGTCTGCACTTGGTCTAGTATACTTATAAAACTCTCTGGCTGCCGTCCGTCTGTACGTCTGTACGTCTGTATGTCTGTACGTCTGTACGTACAACGTTCTGCTTGACCTGTCCCGCTTTTGATACCGCCCCGCGCCCGCGCGGCACGCGGAAACGCCGATATTTTTCACCGTTTCTAAAGAGGTTACGTTTATCTTTACGAATAGACGATCCTGATTAAATTTGGTCGTGTTTAGGTACGCTTTTTAAAATAAAATACCTCTCCCCCCCCCCGAAACCAAACATTTCAAAATGTTTAAAAAAACAGCTCAGCCGTAGAATGTTAGTAAAGATTCCGTTGTGTGATGTCACAATGCACAATGGTCACAGATGTCCAATCGGAATGGATCCATTTACATATGCCTTTGCGCGGGCCCAGCCCCGGCCCCTCCCCCCCAACCCCCGCAGCATTGGGCATTGTGACATCACAAAACGGAACCTTCATTTACATTCTATTGCCGAGAGCTGTTGTTTAACATTTTGAAACGTCCCCATTCCCATCACCCCACACACGTGGCGACGCCCTGCGACACGTGTGACAAATCGAAATGAATCCGTTTACATATGCCTGCAGCAGCCCCAGCCCCAGCCCCTCCCCCCCAACCCCGCAGCCTGTGATTACGTTTATCTTTACGAATAGACAACCCTGATTAAATTTGGTCGTTTTTATGTACACTTTTAAAAATAAAATACTTCTCCCCCCCCCCCCACCCCCAAACATTTCAAAATGTTTAAAAAAACAGCTCAGCCATAGAATGTTAGTAAAGATTCCGTTGTGTGATGTCACAATGCCCGATGCTAACAGATGTCCAATGGGAATGGATTCATTTAGATATGCCTTGGCAGCAGCCCCAGCCCTCCCCCCCAACCCCACAGCCTGTGTCGAAAGGCGTCGCCACGTGTGTGGGGGGGATAGGGAATGGGGACATTTCAAAATGTTTAAAAAAACAGCTCTCAGCAATAGAATGTTAATGAAGGTTCCGTTTTGTGATGTCACAATGCCCAATGCTCAAAGATATCCAATCGAAATGAATCCGTTTACATATGCCTTGGCAGCAGCCCCAGCCCCTCCCCCCCACCCCCGCAGCCTGTGTCACGTGTGTGGCAATAGAGAAAGAGGATTGGGGGTGATAGGGAATGGGTAACAGATGGACTGTCCCTACCCCTCCTACTTCAACTCTCCCTCCCCACTCTTCCCCCTCTCTCCTCTCCCCCTCCCTCCCTCCCACACCCTCTCCTTCCCCCTCCACCACCCCTCTTCACCCCCATCTCCCCCCTACCCCCTTCCCCTCTCTCTTGCACCACTCCCCGCTACCCCTCTGCCCCTCACTCACCACTCTTCCCCTCTCCCTCCCCCACCTCTATCCCTCCCCCTCCCTCTCTCCCTCTCTTCCCCCTACTCCTCTCCCCTTCCCCTCATCCCCTCTCTCCACCTCTAACATCCCCTCCCCCCCTCCCCCCTTCCTGCCCTCCCCGCTCTCCTCCCACTCCCACTCTCTTCCCCGTCCCTATCCCCCCACCCTGCTCTCTTCTTCCTCACCAATCTCTCCCCTTTCCTCCTCCCCCTCTCTCCTCCCTCCCCTCCTTCCCCTCTTCTCTCCCCACCCCGTCTCCCTCTCCCCCCTCCCCCCTCTTCTCTCCCAACCCCGTCGCCACCCTCCACCCTCTCCCACACCTCTCTACCCTTCTCCTCGCCTTACCCACCCCTCTCTCCTCCCCCTCTCCTTCCCCTTCTCCTTACCCCTCTCCCTCTTATCCCCCCTCCCTCCCACCCCCATTACTCTCTCCCACACACCCCTTCCCTCTCTCACCCGTCCCCTTCCCCCTACCCCGCTATCCCTCTTCAACCACTCCCCCTACACCTCTCCCCCTACCTCTCTTCCACTTCCACCACTCCCCCTACACCTCTCCAACTCCCTCCCCATTCTTCCACTTAACTCCCAAACCCATCCCCATCTCCCTCCACAACCCCCCTCCCCCACCCCTCTGCCCCCTCCCTTCTCTCTCACTCCCCACTCTTCCACTCTCCCTCCCCCACCTCTATCCCTCCCCCCTCCTCTCCCTCTCTTCCCCCTACTCCTCTCCCCTTCCCCTCATCCCCTCTCTCCACCTCTAACATCCCCTCCCCCCTCTCCCCCCTTCCTGCCCTCCCCGCTCTCCTACCACTCTCCTCCCCTCCCTCTCCCCCACCCTGCTCTCTTCTCCCTCACCAATTTCTCCCCTTTCCTCCTCCCCCTCTCCCCTCCCTCCCCCTCTCCTCTTCTCTCCCCACCCGTCTCCCTCTCCCCTCTTCTCTCCCCACCCCGTCTTCCTCTCCACCCCTCCCCCCGCCTGTGTTTGGGGGGTGGTTAGTGTGAGTGTGATGCCGCAGCCCCCCCCCTCCCGCAAACGCGCGTTGGGAAAACAGCCCGCCAACAGTCTCTCTGTCTTTAAGACAGAACTGCAGATGCTTGAAAATCAAAGGTACACAAAAAAATGCTTCATAACCTCAGCGGGTGCAGCAGCATCTATGTATCAAAAGAAATAGACAACGTTTCGTGAAAACCCGTCTGAGATGGGTTTCCGCCAAAAGCATTGCCTATTTCCTTCACTCCATAGATGCTGCTGCACCCGCAGTGTTTCTCGAGTTTTATTGTGTGTACCAGTCTATCTGTCTCTCCCCTCTCTCTCTCTCTCTGCCCTTTCTCTCTTCACATCCCGCGACTCAACTCATGCACGCCTGCTCCAACCCACCCCCTTCACCTCTCTCCCCATCCTCTTCTTCCTCTCCACCCCTCTCCTCTCTCACCCTCCTCTCTCCCCACCTTCCTCACCCCCCCTTCCTCTCAACCCTCCTCCTCCCCCACCTCACAATTTTTTTTTCTAACATTAAATTTTCTCTCTCTGCACCACCCCCCCCCTCGAGACGTACCTGAGAGGTGAGGGCTATTCGTCAGTGGATAGGGTGGAGATGGAATAAAAGAAGAAAATTAAAATATTAATATAATATCAAGGGGTGTGATGAGTGTGTGTGTTTGTGGGTGCCAGATTCACACCCCGCAACCCTGCTTTGGAGGTACAGACCCAACGGGTGGTTAGTGTGACGTCACAGCCCCCGCCCCAAATGCACGTTCGGTGTCCAGACCCAACGGGTCTGCACTTGGTCTAGTCTATTATTATATAAAACTCTCTGGCTGTCGTACGTCTGTACGGCTGTACGTCTGTACGTCCAACGTTCTGCTTGACTTTCCCGCCTTTGATACCGCCCCGCGCGGCGCGCGGAAACGCCGATATTTTTACCGTTTCTAAAGAGGTTACGTTTATCTTTACGAATAGACGATCCCGATTAAATTTGTTCGTGTTTACGTACGCTTTTTAAAATAAAATACCTCTCCCCCCCCCCCAAACCAAACATTTCAAAATGTTTAAAAAACAGCTCAGCCATAGAATGTTTGTAAAGATTCCGTTGTGTGATGTCACAATGCACAATGGTCACAGATGTCCAATCGGAATGGATCCATTTACATATGCCTTGGCAGCAGCCCCAGCCCCTCCCCCCCAACCCCGCAGCATTGGGCATTGTGACATCACAAAACGGAACCTTCATTTACATTCTATTGCTGAGAGCTGTTTGTTTAACATTTTGAAATGTCCCCATTCCCTATCCCCCCCACACACGTGGCGACGCCCTGCGACACGTGTGACAAATCGAAATAAATCCGTTTACATATGCCTGTGCAGCAGCAACAGCACCAGCCCCTCCCCCCCAACCACACAGCCTGTGTCGAAGGGCGTCGTCACGTGTGTGGCAATAGAGAAAGAGGATTGGGGGTGATAGGGAATGGGTAACAGATGGACTGTCCCTACCCCTCCTACTTCAACTCTCCCTCCACCCTCTTCCCCTCTCTCCTCTCCCCCTCCCTCCCCTCCCATACCCTCTCTTCCCCCTCCACCACCCCTCTTCACCCCCATCTCCCAGCCACCCCCTTCCCTCTCTCTTGCACCACTCCCTGCTACCCCTCTGCCCCTCACTCTCCCCCTCCCCTCCTCTCCCCACCCCGTCTCCCTCTCCCCCACTCCCCCCCGCCTGTGTGTTTGGGGGGTGGTTAGTGTGAGTGTGATGCCGCAGCCGCAGCCCACCCCCACACCAAATGCAAGGTAAACAAAAAATGAAGTATAAACTCAGCGGGTGCAGCAGCATCTTTGGATCGAAGGAAATAGGCAATGTTTCATAAAAAAAACACGTCTGAAAGATGGGTTTCGGCCACAAACATTGACTATTTCCTTCGCTCCATAGATGCTGCTGCACCCGCTGAGTTTCACCAGCTTTTTTTTGTGTACCAGTCTCTCTGTCTCTCCCCTCTCTCTCTCTCTCTGCCCTTCTCTCTTCACAGCCCGCAGCTCAACTCATGAACACCCACTCAACCCCCCCTTCACCTATCTCCCACATCCTCTCCTTCCTCTCTCCCACCCCCTCCTCTCTCCCCCTCCTCTCTCCCCTCCTCCCCCACCCTTCCTCTCCCCCCTTCCTCTCCACCCTCCTCCTCCCCCTCTTCAAATTTGTTTGGGGGGTGGTTAGTGTGTGTGATCCCGCACCCCCCCACCCCCCCCACCCCGCAAACACGCGTTGGGGAAACAGCCCGCAAACAGTCTCTCTGTATTTAAGAAGGAACTGCAGATGCTGAAAAATCGAAGGTACACAAAAAAAAAATGGATAAACTCAGCGGGTGCATCAAAATCTATGGATCTAAGGAAATAGGCAACGTTTCGGGACAAAACACGTCTGAAGATGGGCTTCGGCCCATAGCGTTGACTATTTCATTCGCTCATAGATGCTGCTGCACCCGCTGAGTTTCTCCAGCTTTTTTTTTTGTACCAGTCTCTCTGTCTGTCCTCTCTCTCTCTCTCTGCCCTTCTCTCTTCACAGCCCGCTGCTCGATTCATGCATGCATGCTCCAAACCCTCCCTCTTCACCTCTCTCCCCAATCCTCTCCTTCCTCTCTCCAGCCCCTCCTCTCTCCCCATCCTCTCTCCCCTCCTCTCCAACCCTTCCTCTCCCCCTCCTCCTCCCCCTCTTCAATTTAAAAAAAAATATATACATTACATTTTCTCTCTCTGCCCCCCCCCCCTCTAGACACACCTGAGAGGTGAGGGCTATGCGTCAGTGGATAGGGTGGAGATGGGATAAAAGAAGCAAATTAAAAAATTAAGATAATATCAAGGGTTGTGATGAGTGTGTGTGTTTGTGGGTGCCAGATTCCCACCCCGCAACCGTGCTTTGGTGGAAAGGGGGTGGTTAGTGTGACGCCACAGCACCCACCCCCCCCCACCCGCAAACGCACGTTCGGTGTCCAGACCCAACGGGTCTGCACTTGGCCTAGTTATTATATAAAACTCTCTGGCTGTCGTACGTCTGTACGGCTGTACGTCTGTACGTCCAACGTTCTGCTTGACTTTCCCGCCTTTGATACCGCCCCGCGCCCGCGCGGCGCGCGGAAACGCCGATATTTTTTACCGTTTCTAAAGAGGTTACGTTTATCTTTACGAATAGACGATCCTGATTAAATTTGTTCGTGTTTACGTACGCTTTTTAAAATAAAATACCTCTCCCCCCCCCCCCAAACCAAACATTTCAAAATGTTAAAAAAACAGCTCAGCCATAGAATGTTTGTAAAGATTCCGTTGTGTGATGTCACAATGCACAATGGTCACAGATGTCCAATCGGAATGGATCCATTTACATATGCCTTGGCAGCAGCCCCAGCCCTCCCCCCAACCCCCGCAGCATTGGGCATTGTGACATCACAAAACGGAACCTTCATTTACATTCTATTGCTGAGAGCTGTTTGTTTAACATTTTGAAATGTCCCCATTCCCTATCCCCCCCACACACGTGGCGACGCCCTGCGACACGTGTGACAAATCGAAATGAATCCGTTTACATATGCCTGTGCAGCAGCAACAGCACCAGCCCCTCCCCCCCAACCCCACAGCCTGTGTCGAAGGGCGTCGTCACGTGTGTGGCAATAGAGAAAGAGGATTGGGGGTGATAGGGAATGGGTAACAGATGGACTGTCCCTACCCCTCCTACTTCAACTCTCCCTCCACACTCTTCCCCCTCTCTCCTCTCCCCCTCCCTCCCCTCCCATACCCTCTCTTCCCCCTCCACCACCCCTCTTCACCCCCATCTCCCAGCCACCCCCTTCACCTCTCTCTTGCACCACTCCCTGCTACCCCTCTGCCCCTCACTCTCCCCCCTCCCCTCCTCTCCCCACCCCGTCTCCCTCTCCCCCACTCCCCCCGCCTGTGTGTTTGGGGGATGGTTAGTGTGAGTGTGATGCCGGCAGCCGCAGCCCACCCCCACACCAAACGCAAGGTAAACAAAAAAATGAAGTATAAACTCAGCGGGTGCAGCAGCATCTTTGGATCGAAGGAAATAGGCAATGTTTCATAAAAAAACACGTCTGAAGATGGGTTTCGGCCACAAACATTGACTATTTCCTTCGCTCCATAGATGCTGCTGCACCCGCTGAGTTTCACCAGCTTTTTTTTGTGTACCAATCTCTCTGTCTCTCCCCTCTCTCTCTCTCTCTGCCCTTCTCTCTTCACAGCCCGCAGCTCAACTCATGAACACCCACTCAACCCCCCCTTCACCTATCTCCCACATCCTCTCCTTCCCTCTCTCCACCCCCTCCTCTCTCCCCCTCCTCTCTCCCCCTCCTCCCCCACCCTTCCTCTCCCCCCTTCCTCTCCACCCTCCTCCTCCCCCTCTTCAAATTTGTTTGGGGGGTGGTTAGTGTGTGTGATCCCGCACCCCCCCACCCCCCCCACCCCGCAAACACGCGTTGGGGAAACAGCCCGCAAACAGTCTCTCTGTATCTAAGAAGGAACTGCAGATGCTGAAAAATCGAAGGTACACAAAAAAAAAATGGATAAACTCAGCGGGTGCATCAAAATCTATGGATCTAAGGAAATAGGCAACGTTTCGGGACAAAACACGTCTGAAGATGGGCTTCGGCCCATAGCGTTGACTATTTCATTCGCTTCATAGATGCTGCTGCACCCGCTGAGTTTCTCCAGCTTTTTTTTTTGTACCAGTCTCTCTGTCTGTCCTCTCTCTCTCTCTCTGCCCTTCTCTCTTCACAGCCCGCTGCTCGATTCATGCATGCATGCTCCAAACCCTCCCTCTTCACCTCTCTCCCCAATCCTCTCCTTCCTCTCTCCAGCCCCTCCTCTCTCCCCATCCTCTCTCCCCCTCCTCTCCAACCCTTCCTCTCCCCCTCCTCCTCCCCCTCTTCAATTTAAAAAAAAATATAACATTACATTTTCTCTCTCTGCCCCCCCCCCTCTAGACACACCTGAGAGGTGAGGGCTATGCGTCAGTGGATAGGGTGGAGATGGGATAAAAGAAGCAAATTAAAAAATTAAGATAATATCAAGGGTTGTGATGAGTGTGTGTGTTTGTGGGTGCCAGATTCCCACCCCGCAACCGTGCTTTGGTGGAAAGGGGGTGGTTAGTGTGACGCCACAGCACCCACCCCCCCCCACCCGCAAACGCACGTTCGGTGTCCAGACCCAACGGGTCTGCACTTGGCCTAGTTATTATATAAAACTCTCTGGCTGTCGTACGTCTGTACGGCTGTACGTCTGTACGTCCAACGTTCTGCTTGACTTTCCCGCCTTTGATACCGCCCCGCGCCCGCGCGGCGCGCGGAAACGCCGATATTTTTTACCGTTTCTAAAGAGGTTACGTTTATCTTTACGAATAGACGATCCTGATTAAATTTGTTCGTGTTTACGTACGCTTTTTAAAATAAAATACCTCTCCCCCCCCCCCAAACCAAACATTTCAAAATGTTTAAAAAAACAGCTCAGCCATAGAATGTTTGTAAAGATTCCGTTGTGTGATGTCACAATGCACAATGGTCACAGATGTCCAATCGGAATGGATCCATTTACATATGCCTTGGCAGCAGCCCCAGCCCCTCCCCCCCAACCCCCGCAGCATTGGGCATTGTGACATCACAAAACGGAACCTTCATTTACATTCTATTGCTGAGAGCTGTTTGTTTAACATTTTGAAATGTCCCCATTCCCTATCCCCCCCACACACGTGGCGACGCCCTGCGACACGTGTGACAAATCGAAATGAATCCGTTTACATATGCCTGTGCAGCAGCAACAGCACCAGCCCCTCCCCCCCAACCCCACAGCCTGTGTCGAAGGGCGTCGTCACGTGTGTGGCAATAGAGAAAGAGGATTGGGGGTGATAGGGAATGGGTAACAGATGGACTGTCCCTACCCCTCCTACTTCAACTCTCCCTCCACACTCTTCCCCCTCTCTCCTCTCCCCCTCCCTCCCCTCCCATACCCTCTCTTCCCCCTCCACCACCCCTCTTCACCCCCATCTCCCAGCCACCCCCTTCACCTCTCTCTTGCACCACTCCCTGCTACCCCTCTGCCCCTCACTCTCCCCCTCCCCTCCTCTCCCCACCCCGTCTCCCTCTCCCCCACTCCCCCCGCCTGTGTGTTTGGGGGATGGTTAGTGTGAGTGTGATGCCGCAGCCGCAGCCCACCCCCACACCAAACGCAAGGTAAACAAAAAAATGAAGTATAAACTCAGCGGGTGCAGCAGCATCTTTGGATCGAAGGAAATAGGCAATGTTTCATAAAAAAACACGTCTGAAGATGGGTTTCGGCCACAAACATTGACTATTTCCTTCGCTCCATAGATGCTGCTGCACCCGCTGAGTTTCACCAGCTTTTTTTTGTGTACCAGTCTCTCTGTCTCTCCCCTCTCTCTCTCTCTCTGCCCTTCTCTCTTCACAGCCCGCAGCTCAACTCATGAACACCCACTCAACCCCCCCCTTCACCTATCTCCCACATCCTCTCCTTCCTCTCTCCACCCCCTCCTCTCTCCCCCTCCTCTCTCCCCCTCCTCCCCCACCCTTCCTCTCCCCCCTTCCTCTCCACCCTCCTCCTCCCCCTCTTCAAATTTGTTTGGGGGGTGGTTAGTGTGTGTGATCCCGCACCCCCCCACCCCCCCCACCCCGCAAACACGCGTTGGGGAAACAGCCCGCAAACAGTCTCTCTGTATTTAAGAAGGAACTGCAGATGCTGAAAAATCGAAGGTACACAAAAAAAAAATGGATAAACTCAGCGGGTGCATCAAAATCTATGGATCTAAGGAAATAGGCAACGTTTCGGGACAAAACACGTCTGAAGATGGGCTTCGGCCCATAGCGTTGACTATTTCATTCGCTTCATAGATGCTGCTGCACCCGCTGAGTTTCTCCAGCTTTTTTTTTTGTACCAGTCTCTCTGTCTGTCCTCTCTCTCTCTCTCTGCCCTTCTCTCTTCACAGCCCGCTGCTCGATTCATGCATGCATGCTCCAAACCCTCCCTCTTCACCTCTCTCCCCAATCATCTCCTTCCTCTCTCCAGCCCCTCCTCTCTCCCCATCCTCTCTCCCCCTCCTCTCCAACCCTTCCTCTCCCCCTCCTCCTCCCCCTCTTCAATTTTTAAAAAAATATAACATTAAATTTTCTCTCTCTGCCCCCCCCCCCTCTAGACACACCTGAGAGGTGAGGGCTATGCGTCAGTGGATAGGGTGGAGATGGGATAAAAGAAGCAAATTAAAAAATTAAGATAATACAAGGGTTGTGATGAGTGTGTGTGTTTGTGGGTGCCAGATTCCCACCCCGCAACCGTGCTTTGGTGGAAAGGGGGTGGTTAGTGTGACGCCACAGCACCCACCCCCCCCACCCGCAAACGCACGTTCGGTGTCCAGACCCAACGGGTCTGCACTTGGTCTAGTATACTTTTAAAACTCTCTGGCTGTCGTCCGTCTGTACGTCCAACGTTCTGTACGTCTGTACGTCCAACGTTCTGCTTGACTTGTCCCGCCTTTGATACCGCCCCGCGTCCGCGCGGCGTGCGGAAACGCCGATATTTTTTACCGTTTCTAAAGAGGTTACGTTTATCTTTACGAATAGACGATCCTGATTAAATTTGGTCATGTTTAGGTACGCTTTTTTAAATAAAATACCTCTCTCCCCCCCAAACCAAACATTTCAAAATGTTTAAAAAAACAGCTCAGCCGTAGAATGTTAGTAAAGATTCCGTTGTGTGATGTCACAATGCACAATGGTCACAGATGTCCAATCGGAATGGATCCATTTACATATGCCTTTGCAGCGACCCAAGCCCCGGCCCCTCCCCCCCAACCCCCGCAGCATTGGGCATTGTGACATCACAAAACGGAACCTTCATTAAAATTCTATTGCTGAGAGCTGTTTGTTTAACATTTTGAAATTTCCCCATTCCCTATCACCCCCACACACGTGGCGACGCCCTGCGACACGTGTGACAAATCGAAATGAATCCGTTTACATATGCCTGTGCAGCACCCACAGCCCAAGCCCCTCCCCCCCAACCCCACAGCCTGTGTCGAAAGGCGTCGCCACGTGTGTGGGGGGGATAGGGAATGGGGAAATTTCAAAATGTTTTAAAAAAACAGCTCTCAGCAATAGAATGTTAATGAAGGTTCCGTTTTGTGATGTCACAATGCCCAATGCTCAAAGATCTCCAATCGGAATGAACCAATGTACATATGCCTGCAGCAGCAGCAACAGCACCAGCCCCTCCCCCACCCCCGCAGCCTGTGTCGAAGGGCGTCGTCACGTGTGTGGCAATAGAGAAAGAGGATTGGGGGTGATAGGGAATGGGTAACAGATGGACTGTCCCTACCCCTCCTACTTCAACTCTCCCTCCACACTCTTCCCCCTCTCTGCTCTACCCCTCCCTCCCCTCCCACACCCTCTCTTCCCCCTCCACCACCCCTCTTCACCCCCATCTCCCCCTACCCCTTCCCCTCTCTCTTGCACCACTCCCCGTTACCCCTCTGCCCCTCACTCCCCACTGTTCCCCTCTCCCTCCCCCTCCCTCTCTCCCTCTCTTCCCCCTACTCCTCTCCCCTTCCCCTCATCCCCTCCCCCCCTCCCTGCCCTCCCTGCTCTCCTCCCACTCCCCACTCTCCTCCCCCTCCCTCTCACCCACCCTGATCTCCTCTCCCTCCCCAATCTCTCCCCTTTCCTCTTCCCCCTCTCCCCTCCCTCCCCCTCTCCTCTTCTCTCCCCACCCCGTCTCCCTCTCACCTCTTCTCTCCCCACCACGTCTTCCTCTCCACCCTCCCCCGCCTGTGTTTGGGGGGTGGTTAGTGTGAGTGTGATGCCGCAGCCCACCCCCCCTCCCGCAAACGCGCGTTGGGAAAACAGCCCGCCAACAGTCTCTCTGTCTTTAAAATATTAATATAATATCAAGGGGTGTGATGAGTGTGTGTGTTTGTGGGTGCCAGATTCACACCCGCAACCCTGCTTTGGAGGTACAGACCCAACGGGTGGTTAGTGTGACGTCACAGCCCCCCGCCCCAAACGCACGTTCGGTGTCCAGACCCAACGGGTCTGCACTTGGTCTGCACTCCCCACTCTTCCCCTCTCCCTCCCCACCTCTCTCCCTCCACCCTCCCTCTCTCCCTCTCTTCCCCCTACTCCTCTCCCCTTCCCCTCATCCCCTCCCCCCCTCTCCCCCCTTCCTGCCCTCCCCGCTCTCCTCCCACTCCAAACTCTCCTCACCCTCCCTCTCACCCACCCTGATCTCCTCTCCCTCCCCAATCTCTCCCCTTTCCTCCTCCCCCTCTCCCCTCCGTCCCCCTCTTCACTCCCCTCCCTCCCCTCTTCTCTCCCCACCCCGTCTCCTTCTCTCCCCCTCCCCTCCTCTCCCCAACCCCGTCTCCCTCTCCCCCACTCCCCCCACCTGTGTGTTTGGGGGGTGGTTAGTGTGAGTGTGATGCCGCAGCCGCAGCCCCCCCCCAAACGCAAGGTAAACAAAAAAATGAAGTATAAACTCAGCGGATGCAGCAGCATCTTTGGATCGAAGGAAATAGGCAATGTTTCATAACAAAACACGTCTGAAGATGGGTTTCGGCCACAAACATTGCCTATTTCCTTCGCTCCATAGATGCTGCTGCACCCGCTGAATTTCACCACCTTTTTTGGTTGTACCAGTCTCTCTGTCTCTCCCCTCTCTCTCTCTCTCTCTGCCCTTCTCTCTTCACAGCCCGCAGCTCAACTCATGAACACCAGCTCAAAACACCCCCCTTCACCTATCTCCAACATCCTCTCCTTACTCTCTCTACACCCACCTCTATCCCCCTTCCTCGCACCCCTTCCTCTCTCCCCCCTTCCTCTCCACCCTCCTCCTCCCCCTCTTCAAAATTTTTAAATTCTAACATTAAATTTTCACTCTCTGCCCCCCCCCCTCTAGACGCACCTGAGAGGTGAGGGCTATTCATCAGTGGATAGGGTGGAGATGGGATAAAAGCAAATTAAAAAATTAAGATAATATCAAGGGTTGTCATGAGTGTGTGTGTTCGTGGGTGCCTGATTCCCACCCCGCAACCGTGCTTTGGAGCAAAGGGGGTGGTTACTGTGACGCCACAGACCCCCCCCACCCGCAAACGCACGTTCGGTGTCCAGACCCAACGGGTCTGCACTTGGTCTAGTATACTTTTAAAACTCTCTGGCTGTCGTCCGTCTGTACGTCTGTACGTCCAACGTTCTGCTTGACGTCGCGCCTTTGATACCGCCCGCCCCCGTGCGGCGTGCGGAAACGCCGATATTTTTTACCGTTTCTAAAGAGGTTACGTTTATCTTTACGAATAGACGATCCTGATTAAATTTGGTCGTGTTTACGTACGCTTTTTAAAATAAAATACCTCTCCCCCCCCCCCAAACCAAACATTTCAAAATGTTTAAAAAAACAGCTCAGCCATAGAATGTTAGTAAAGATTCCATTGTGTGATGTCACAATGCACAATGGTTACAGATGTCCAATCGGAATGGATCCATTTACATATGCCTTGGCAGCAGCCCCAGCCCCTCCCCCCCAACCCCTGCAGCATTGGGCATTGTGACATCACAAAACGGAACCTTCATTTACATTCTATTGCTGAGAGCTGTTTGTTTAACATTTTGAAATGTCCCCATTCCCTATCCCCCCCACACACGTGGCGACGCCCTGCGACACGTGTGACAAATCAAAATGAATCCGTTTACATATGCCTGTGCAGCAGCAACAGCACCAGCCCCTCCCCCCCAACCACACAGCCTGTGTCGAAGGGCGTCGTCACGTGTGTGGCAATAGAGAAAGAGGATTGGGGGTGATAGGGAATGGGTAACAGATGGACTGTCCCTACCCCTCCTACTTCAACTCTCCCTCCACACTCTTCCCCCTCTCTCCTCTCCCCCTCCCTCCCCTCCCACACCCTCTCTTCCCCCTCCACCACCCCTCTTCAACCCCATCTCCCAGCCACCCCCTTCACCTCTCTCTTGCACCACTCCCTGCTACCCCTCTGCCCCTCACTCTCCCCCTCCCCTCCTCTCCCCACCCCATCTCCCTCTCCCCCACTCCCCCCGCCTGTGTGTTTGGGGGGTGGTTAGTGTGAGTGTGATGCCGCAGCCGCAGCCCACCCCCACACCAAACGCAAGGTAAACACAAAAATGAAGTATAAACTCAGCGGGTGCAGCAGCATCTTTGGATCGAAGGAAATAGGCAATGTTTCATAACAAAACACGTCTGAAAATGGGTTTCGGCCACAAACATTGACTATTTCCTTCGCTCCATAGATGCTGCTGCACCCGCTGAGTTTCACCAGCTTTTTTTTGTGTACCAGTCTCTCTGTCTCTCCCCTCTCTCTCTCTCTGCCCTTCTCTCTTCACAGCCCGCAGCTCAACTCATGAACACCCACTCAACCCCCCCTTCACCTATCTCCCACATCCTCTCCTTCCTCTCTCCACCCCCTCCTCTCTCCCCCTCCTCTCTCCCCCTCCTCTCTCCCCCTCCTCCCCCACCCTTCCTCTCCCCCCTTCCTCTCCACCCTCCTCCTCCCCCTCTTCAAATTTGTTTGGGGGGTGGTTAGTGTGTGTGATCCCGCACCCCCCCCCACCCCGCAAACATGCGTTGGGGAAACAGCCCGCAAACAGTCTCTCTGTATTTAAGAAGGAACTGCAGATGCTGAAAAATCGAAGGTACACAAAAAAAAAATGGATAAACTCAGCGGGTGCATCAAAATCTATGGATCTAAGGAAATAGGCAATGTTTCGGGACAAAACACGTCTGAAGATGGGCTTCGGCCCATAGCGTTGACTATTTCATTCGCTCCATAGATGCTGCTGCACCCGCTGAGTTTCTCCAGCTTTTTTTTTGTGTACCAGTCTCTCTGTCTGTCCTCTCTCTCTCTCTCTGCCCTTCTCTCTTCACAGCCCGCTGCTCGATTCATGCATGCATGCTCCAAACCCTCCCTCTTCACCTCTCTCCCCAATCCTCTCCTTCCTCTCTCCACCCCCTCCTCTCTCCCCCTCCTCTCCCACCCTTCCTCTCCCCCTCTTCAATTTTTAAAAAAATATAACATTAAATTTTCTCTCTCTGCCCCCCCCCTCTAGACACACCTGAGAGGTGAGGGCTATGCGTCAGTGGATAGGGTGGAGATGGGATAAAAGAAGCAAATTAAAAAATTAAGATAATATCAAGGGTTGTGATGAGTGTGTGTGTTTGTGGGTGCCAGATTACCACCCCGCAACCGTGCTTTGGTGGAAAGGGGGTGGTTAGTGTGACGCCACAGCACCCACCCTCCCCCCCCACCCGCAAACGCACGTTCGGTGTCCAGACCCAACGGGTCTGCACTTGGTCTAGTATACTTTTAAAACTCTCTGGCTGCCGTCCGTCTGTACGTCTGTACGTCTGTACGCCGCCTTTGATACCGCCCCTGGCCCACACAGCGCGCGGAAAGTCCCATATTTTTTTACCATTTCCAAAGAGATGACATTTATCTTTACGAATAGCCACTCCTGATTAAATTCGGTCCTGTTTATGTACACGTTTTTTAAAATAAAATCCACCCCCCCCCACCCCCATGTGGTTTTCTCCGATTGTCTCCGATTTTCTCCGAAAACGACGCCATCTTTTTTTCGCCGATTTTCTCCGATTATTTCAGAAAAAGACGCCATCTATTTTTCTACGATTTTCACCCAGGGGTCTGAAGCACGTTCGGGAACAACACCCCGGGGTGTCAAGCACTTTCGGGGACCAGACCCAACGGGTCTGCACTTGGTCTAGTATAATATAAATATAGATATATGTATAAATACGACATGGATGTAAATGTAGACAGATTGGTTAGTATGTTTGCAGATGACACCAAGAGTGCTGATATCGTGGATTTTGGAAGGCTGTCAAAGTATAGTGGGATATAGATCAGCTACAGAAATGGGCAGAGAAATGGCAGATGGAGTTTTATCCGAATAAATGCAAGGCATTGCACTTTGGGAGGTTGAATGCACGAGGGAAGTATACAATTAATGATATAAAGTTTCATATATATATATACACACACACACACACACACATAAACCTGTTCCTGAACAGTACTGCTCAATGTTCCAGGATACACAGGCTGATTGTGGTGGTGGCAAGAGGAGTGGGGGCGTTTTTTTGATGAGGGAGAACATAAAAGTGTTTAGAGGATATTCTTGGATGGGTGGACTTTGTTAAATATGTCCAAGAAAGCTTCCTTAATCAATGTGTCGGGCCAAACTAGAGGGTGCAACCCTGGACCTCCTCTTAGGAAATGAGGTGGGACAAGTTACTGAGTGAGAGTAGGAAAGCACTTTGGGACCAGTGACTATAAGTGTATTATTTTTAAATTACTATGGAGAAAGCTAGGATTGATCAATATTAAGGTTCTAAATTGAGGTAAGATAAATTTTGGAGGCATTAGGCGGCAACTTGCATAGATCGATTTGGTGAGAGTATTTGCAGATGAGGGAACGTCTGGTGAGTGGGTTGCAATGGGAAGACCACAGTGGCAGCGTGTTCCCGCCTGGGTGAAGAGCAAGGCTGGCATGTTAGAGAACCCTGGATAACAAAGATACCGAGGCCCAGTCAGGACGAAGAAAAATACATAAATCAGGTTAAGGCAGACCGGATCAAACGAATTCCTCGATGAGTACAAAATGTGTAGGAGTAAACTTCAGAGGGAAATAGATGGATAAAAGAAGGGCAAGAGATTCAGCATTCAAAAGTACAATTTGTACATTTATTTACAGTCAAGGATAAATCGTCATTAATTTTGCTGACAGTTCAAGCTCAGAATGTTTGATTTAAGCATATCTTGCAATCCTATCTTTAATGCCAACCTGACACCACTACAGCAGCAGCACCCCCATAAGGACCAGTTTAAGAAAAGTTCAAGTTTAAGAAAAAAGCCCGTCTCTACTAGACTTCACAACTGCTGCACATATTAGGGTGCCAAATGAAGCCTCAGAACTTATTATTCATTTTCAAGTTTGCAGTAAATGATGCATCGGTGAGCTGGTTTCCTCAAAAGATCACCTCCTTATAGCGTCTTGCTGAAACTGCACTTGGATTACTGTGTGCAGGTCTGGTCTTCCTACACTTGGATGGAAATAATAGTGATAGAGGGTGTGCAGCAAAAGGTACACCAGGTTGATTCCCGGAATAGGTGGCACTAGTGTCCAGAAGAGCAGTGAAATTGTCCTATGAAGTAAAAATTAAGCAGACTGACTTCACACTCTCCAGAGTTTCGGAGAGGTGATTTCATTAAAACATCTTATGAGGTTCACTGGGTGGATTAGTGATGGTGTTTCCTCTGACTAGGATGGCAGGGACCTTAGTCTCAGAACAAGAGGTTGGCCATTCAGCACTGAGATGAGAGCAATTTCTTCATCATTCTGCTTGGTAAGGCTGAGGTAGTCTGTTAGAGCATTTAATATGACGCCAATAATACAATCAACCTAGAGTAGATATTTTGGGGGCAGTGGAGTTTAGTTGCTAAGCACGAGTACATTCTGAGTGCAATACAAGCTCCTCATTTGGAGATGCTGTATGGGACTTAAAACACAAGATAGCCAGAAGAAACATCTATTGAAGCTCTCTTTAGAGTGGGAGATGGGATCTAGCAGTATGGGACTGCCAGATATTCCCAAAGTATCTCTAGATCACCTGAATTTTAACTAGTCAATGAAAGGAACACAAATCGTATTTGTCCTGGAAGACAAAACAAAAACATTGGCGAGATATCCCTGCTTGTTGCAACTTGCCAACAAGTCAATGAAAGGCTGCTGCAATCTTTCAAAGCCTGTCCCTGCTCAAGGATGATGTGCTAATACATGAAACATTCAATATTTTGAAAAAGGAACACAAAGAACAGTTTGCTATTTCTACTGAACATAGTGTTATGGTCAAACAATCAATTACCAATCTCCAAAAGTAAAATCTGCAACTGCCACCTTATGTCCTCAAGTTTAGCACAATGAGGCCGCAGTTGTACCTTGTAAACATGATACATAATATACAGTTTAGGTACAGCGTGCGTAGGTTATATGGAGATGCTGCAATAGAGGTTGATTATCAGTTGCCATGAAAACGGTATGCTCCAACTTCCCGTCCTTTAAGAGTCTGAATGTCCGTGAAATCTGAAAATAAAAACACAAATCAAGGAAAGGAGTTGACAGGAGACACAAGAAACTGCAGATGTCGTACCCCATCCCTTACCTCTGCTCCACACCTTCCCCTCACCTCTTTCTATCAGCTATTGGATCTCTACTCTAGTTAGAAGAAGGGTCCTGATCCAAAACGGGCCCTTCCAGATGCTGCCTGACCTACTAAGTTCCTCCAGCAATTTGTTTTTCTGTTGTGAACTGCAAGGATACAGTAAAAATAAAGATTGAAGAATATTTGTTTCTTGCTAAATTACAGCAATCAAAAGCTATTCCATACTAAATGAAAATCACAGATGCTGCCTGACATGCAGAGTTACTCCAGTACTTTGTGTTTTGACCATAACTAAAAGATTAACCCACCATCATAACAATTCTGAACTTTATCTCTATCTTTCTATTGCCTTTGCCATGACAATAACAGCTACATTTCAAAATCATGAATTTTTAATGTTAAATACATTGTGGACTAAACTGCAGAGGTCAACTCAGTTCCATTGCAAGCTTCAATGGGGCACCTTCACTCAGAATTCTGCTTTAATGAATGTGGTGTTCAACTAAGCAGAGTGTTACATAACAAAGTCAAGACTTAGTGGATCTGGACTTGAGATGCAAGCAGTTTATTCACATGCATGTGGGGAAACAGCATGCAGGCATTTCCACTGAGTTACAAGTAGTCAAGATTTTAAGGTAGTAAATACATTTATCCAAGGCCAGTTCACCAAGGAAGGGGAAGACAGACAGAGTGATTATGATATGAGATTCTGGGGGGACAGACAGGAGATTCTGTGGCCACAAGCAGGACTTCAGGATCGCGTGCTGCTTCCCTCTGGCCAGGTCCAGGGCATCCAAGAACGGCTGCAGAACATTCTACTAGGGGAGGGGGAGCTGTCAGAAATCATTGTGCATGATGGCGTAAATTACATAAGTGGGAAAGGGATGACGTTCTGTTGAGTGAATATAGGGTAAGGCAAAAGGTTCAACATAGGACATCAAGGGTAGCAATCTCTCGATTACTACTGGTGCCAAGTACCGGTAAGGGTAGGGATAGGAAGATAGGACGGATGAATGGGTGACTGACGGGTTGGTGCAGGAGACAGGAATTCAGATTTTTGGATAAATGGGATCTCTTCTAGACGAGATCTATACAAGTGGGACAGGTTGAACTGGAGTGGGGACTAATATTCTTTGAGGGAGGTTCGCTAGTGCTACTCACGATGGTTTTGAGATGGGCGGGGGAGGGGGGTGCGGGAAGAACCAGAGTAGGTCAGCAAATACAGATCAGGTCAGACTGATGGAAAGATCAAAGTATGGACCAGTAAATAAAGAAAACACAGGTAGGGAGAGGTTAAGTAATATGGTGAAACTGATAGGCTGAAGTGTGTTTATTTCATTGCAAGTGGATGCAGGTTCATCTGCTTTACCCATCTGCATAGGTAAAGCGGATGAAAGAGCTTAGATCAGTGCACGGTAGGGGTGATAGGTCACGGTAGAGTCAGCTACATAGGTGTTGCACATGGTACTATGACACACACATATTACCATGAAATATATTCTACGTAACTGCTTATGAATGAAACTAGTATAAGCCCAAGTGCAATTAGGTGACTCTTTTGCCAGGAATTAATGAAAAATTCAAAAGTTCAGAACCAAAGTGACAAATATTAGGATCCTGAGCCCAGTATTAACAAAAGCTTGTCACCTTCACCTCTCCCAACCTCCCCATTGCCTTTGGTTGGATTTTCTTTCTTTTTCTGACGTTATGACTAGTTTCAAAGTCCCCTGACAGTACGCATTGGTGAGTGATCATTTCTAAAAGCTAAACTATTCAAAATCAGGAAAGATGTAGCCAAGTTATTCCTTGTAGGATGTTGCATTTCCTGCCTGTGCATTGTAACATACAACCTCTTGCACATTAACTAGATGTCTTTCGGCACGTGGCCTAACCCACCGTCCACATGAACATTGAGATCTGGGCATAGAATCCCAGACACATGTGCAGCTTTTAGCCTTTGAACACAAAATTGGAAGAGTGAAAGATTTCAGTTCATATTGTCCATATTGTTCTTGAGTTAAATATCCCAACGTGCTGGATACCTGACAAATGACATGGGACCATTTTCAACCATCGAAGATATCAGTCAGGCCCTGACTGCAACATCCAATTAGATGCTCAAGTCTCTGCAGTGGGACAGGCCCACAAACCGCCTGTACCAAGTCACCTATCACAAATATCAGCTCGAAATCAACCGTGCAAATGAGACCAAACCCTTAAACCTTTTCTGAAGATCAGTTGACGAGAACTTGAGTTGAGATTAGTTTATTGTCACCTGTATTGAGGTACAATGAAATTTTTTTTGCTGTGTGCTAAGCAGTCAGCGAAAAGACAATACATGATTACAATTGAGCCATCCACAGTGTACAGATACATGATGAAAAATGTTTAGTGCAAGATAAAGTCCAGTGAAGTCCGATTAAAGACAGTCCGAGGGTCTCCAATGAGGTAGATAGTAGCTCAGGACTGCTCTCTAATTCTTGGTAGAATGGTTCAGTTGCTTGATAACAGCTAGGAAGAAACTGTTCCTGAATCTAGAGGTGCGTTTTCACAATTCTACATCATTTTTCCCCAAAGGGAGAGAGGAAAAGAGGAAGTGGGGGCTGAGGCGTAAATTGAGTCAATGGGAGGTTAGTTTGTGTGATGGTTTGGGCAGTGTCCATAATTCTCTGCAATTTTTTTTTGGTCTTGATTGGAGCTGTTCCCAAACCATTCTGTGATGCATCCCAATAAAATGCTTTCTACAGCGCATCTATAGAAGTTGGCGAGAGTTGTTGGGGACATGCCGAACTTCCTAAGCCTTCTAAGGAAATAGAGAAATTGGTGTGCTTTCTTGGCCATTGCTTCAATATGGTAGTCTGGGATAAATTGTTGGTGATATTTACTCCTAGGAATTTGAAACTTTCAACCATCTATACTTCAGCACTGTCATTGCAAACCGGGGTATGTGTACCGCTTCACTTCCTAAAGTCGATCACTGTTTCCTTTTTAAAGTCATACAGTGTAGGGCAAGTTGGTCCTTCAGCCCAACTTTCCTACACCGGCCAACATGTTCCAGCTACTCTAGTCCCACCTGCCTGCGCTTGGTCCATATCCCTCCAAACTTGTCCTATCCATGTACCTGTCCAATTGTTTCGTAAACGTTGGGATAGTCCCAGCCTCAACTACCTCATCTTGCAGCTTGTTCCATACACCCTTGTAAAAAAGTTACCCCACAGATTCCGATTAAATCTTTTCCCCTTCATCTTGAACTTATGTCCTCTGGTCAATTCCCCTACTCTGGGCAAGAGACTCTGTGCATCTACCCGATCTATTCCTCTAATGATTTTATACACCTCAATAAGATCTTCCCTCATCCTCCTGTGTTCCAAGGATAGAGACCCAGACTACTCAATCTCTCCCTATAGCTCACACCCTCTAGTCCTTCTCTGAACCCTTTCAAGGTTGACAATATTTCCTATAACGTGTTGCCCAGAACTGAACACAATATTCTAAATGCGGTCTCACCAACGTCTTATACAACTGCAACATGACCTCCCAACTTCTATACTCAATACTCTGACTGATGAGTGTCAATGTGCCAAAAGTATTTTTGACCACCTTATCTACCTGCGACTCGACCTTCAAGGAACCATGCACCTGTACTCCTAGATCCCTCTGCTCTACAACACTCCCCAGAGGCCTAGCATTTACTGTATAGGTCCTGCCTTTGTTAGACGTTCCAAAATGCAACACCTCACACTCCTCTGTATTAAATTCCATCAACCATTCCTCAGTCCACCTGGCCAATCGATCCAGACCCTGCAGCAATCTTTCACAACCATCTTCACTATCTGCAAAACCACCCACCTTTGTATCATCAGCAAACTTGCTAATCTAGCCCTGTATGTTCTCATCCAAATCATTGATGCAGATCAATGATTACCCAGCACCGAACCCTGAGGCATACCATTAGTCAGTTTTTCTTACTGACATTGAGAGAAAGGTTGTTGTCTCGACACCAGGTCACGAGGTTCTCAATCACCTTCTTGTACTCCGTCTCATCATTATTTGATATCCGGCCCACAATGGTGGCAGCGTTTGCAAATTTGTTAGCTGGGGATTTGATATGGCCAATGCAATTACCCATTGCATTGAAATCAGAATTCAAACCCCTTCCCAGTTCATCTCTGTTTCAAGGGCTGAAATACCAGAGGAAACTCAGCTATTCTGTAGGAATATTTAATTATGACAATGTTCAACAATGTAGTTTAAGGCCTCTTATCTGTCATTGTGATCAGCACCTGCCTTGCTTGCACTGAGACACCAAGAGACCACTGATTGACGACAGATAGGATGCTCTGCAGAGAAACAGCCACCCACACAACAGTGATACAAGAGGAAACTTTAAATTAAAACATTTTCTCCTCACAACCAAGATGTTTTTGTTCTACACCATAGATCCATTTGTGTACAAGAATGTTATTGCAAGCATTTCTTACTGCAGGAAAACTCCAATAACACTTTTATATCATTCAAAAATCCCAAATGTTTGCTATCTGGCTCACGGGGTGCTGATGTCCACTCTCCTTGTCACACTGCGTTCCTGTTTCCCACGCTTCTCTGAAACCTACTGGGTGGGGTCCGTTTATCGTGCTCTCCTTAAACTCAACAGATTCATGGAAAATTTATCACATTGCCGTGCAACATCTTCAATTAAAAAAAACAATTAAAAGTGTGTTCAAGCATTAACAGAAATAGTATCTTCACTCCAGAACATCTCCCTATGTGGTATAAATGTCCCGTATGTGCCAGACCTGCCAGATTTACTGCACTGCTTTAGCAAACATAGGAAAAGTGTTTGTTAAACAGCCATCTTGTGGCAGGCCAGAGCACAATGTGGCTGAGTTTTGCAAAACTGTTTGCATTTATATAGCTTGTTTAATGCTGCTAATTGTTTACGGATAAGTAAAAACTCTGGACTGCCTCCAAATAAGGATGAGGTGATAAAAATCAGTGAGTTCAAGTAAAGGTGTGGTCAGGATAGGAAAAATACACAACGTGAATGGTTGAGTTTTAGTTGGATTGCTGATTCAGAGGTGGTGAAAAATGTATTGGATTGAGTTTGAAGGCGTTATGGGTAGATGCTTTTTGGAAGGCCTTTGCATATTTGGAGAAGGTGGTTGGTTTAGGAGTGGGGGCCATTGTTAAAAGTTGCAAGCATAGCACTAAATGTCAATCTAAATACTGAAGTTATTTAATAGCAACTTCAGTTGATGAGGATAAAATTTGACATATTGAAGCAGAATCTTTGACAAAAGTGGAATGGCTTTGGTCTTCATTCTTTCAGGCTACAGTGCACCAAAAAGTGGTGCTGGAATGTACAATTCTTACACTGAGGGTAGATGTAGAGCGGAAGTAGGACAAAATTAGGAATATAGTACCACATTGGAACAAATGGTACAGGCTAAGGAAAAGGAAAAACATAGGGTCAGGATGAATGCTCATAAATGGTGATCTGAGAAGCAGTGGAGGAGGATGGAATATGCAACCAGAAATGAAAGAATCTGGGCCAAAAGGCTGTTTAATTCACCAATCACCAAGACTCACTGCACATTGCTTCCATCCATGGAGAGACAAAAAGGCCAAATCTCCACATTGAGTGAGGCATCAAGTCCACAAAGATGAGGTCTTAGCAACCACTCTGCTAAGCAACCATTCCTGGACCTCCGGCAGACCATGAGAGTAGACAAATAGACAAATATATATATTTTAAATTTCTTAAATAATCTATTAATATTGCTGTAAGTTAAAAAAGTTGGAATATTAAAACACTGAAAAATAGGCTGAAGCATTATAAATATTAAACGCATTTTTACTCATCTAAAAGCATTGTAGTGGACAGCAAAAAAATCCAAAATTGTGGAAATGCTCAGGTCAGGCTGAACCCCGAGTGAAAAACAGTTAATGTTTCAGAGCAAAGTACTTTCATTAGAACTAGGAAAATCCAGAAAACAAATACGTTTTAAGTTGCAGAAGAAGAAGAAGGGGCGGAGAGAACTATGGGAACCTCTCTGTGAGAAGGTGAAGACCAAGAGACACAGTAATGGGAAAGATGGTGGTGCCAGCTGATAGAGGGTGTTGAAGGTTTGGCAATGGGAATTAATCTGCCTGAATGGAATGAAATACACAGGACTCATTTTAACAAAAACAATGTTAAAACTGAGTTACAAAACACTGCTGTAGCTAGAAATTAAAAATAAAGAAAGGCTGCAAAGATCTAGCAGGTCAGGCAGCATTTGTGGAGCGAGAAAGTTAAAGTTACAATATTACATGAGAAGTGGCCAGTTTGGGTACACACTAGAAAGGCTCAGGGGTTATCCAAAATTAGTGTTCGAGTCCTGAAGACCATGTGCCTTGTCAGAAAATACTGTTACTTGATCTTATATTGGGCGTCTTTGGAACAGATGCCGCCTAATATGTTTTAAAATTATTTAACTTCTGGGTCTAGAGCCTCAAAGTCAAACTTATGAACTGCAATATTCTTTCACAATCTGCTGAATCACACTGAAGGAGGAATGAGCTCTGACAAAACCGATTTTAATCAGCAACTGGATGTGGAAGTGGCTATGTTTCTTCACACCCAAGGCCAGATATGAGAGGTTGCATGGGTGCAGAGACTTTGAGGAGATGGGCAGGCAGATGAACACAAAGCAGTACAGTATATGGGAGCTTCAACTCATGTTGCATATTTTGTATCGTTGCTGTGGCAAGGCATCTTCAGCCTTTGGTTAGACTTGCCCTTAAACATCTCAGGCTTTAATTGCATTGCATGGCTGCATGGCAAAGTGAAAACCTGTGCTACAGCTTCAACAAGTCTCAAATGCTACGATACATTTCTGGATTGTGGAATATGGAAGATTCTGGAATCTTGGAGAGTCCTGCTTGGGGGAAAGCAAATTAGCCTGCAAATTGGCTGGGGCAGAGTAATGGAAAGCTCCAACATCCAATAATTGACCTGGTAGAAAGAGCATATGGGGGAAAGAACCTCCATTCTGAGGTAATTCGCATATCCCTGTACCTTAATTGGTACACGTGACAATAAAAGAACTGTGAAACCTTTAATTACTCTTCACAGTTATGCACATTGCAATTTGAGTTATTTGGAACATTAAACAGACTCCTCCCTATCGAGTCAACATCAACACAAGGTAAAGTGGGAATCAGATAAATGAGTGGTGAAGAAGGGTGTGTGTGTGTGTGTGTGTGTGTGTGTGTGTGTGTGTGTGTGTGTGTGTGTGTGTGTGTGTGTGTGTGTGTGTTCCACTCTGACAGTTTCTGTCTCAGTCACCTAAGTGGGACAGGCCCATTAGTCCCATCTATCCAGGCTGATCTGAATTGTGCCAAATAAAGTTTGCTATTTTCCACTTCTTAACATAGACTAACAGCATACAACCCGTTTTACCATTCTTCATCAATAGTGCCTGGATTATATCAAACAACAAGGGCCCTACTTTTCTTATATCAAAACAGCACCAAATGCAAAAAATACCATTAACGTTTACTTAAATCTCTCTCTCTCTTGCCTTTCTTCCCCAACTCCATGAGCCAGATTTTACAAAAAATGTCTGTGCTCCTTCCTCTCTTTCTCATCTCATGTCTTTGAGTTGAATTTGTCCAAAGGCCCAACTCCTGCTCTTTCAAATACATTCCTGTCAAATAGATGACCTAATCTGCCTTCCGAGCCAGTTGCATTAATAGTAGGAGGTACCTCTCCTCAAATGCCACTCCCCAACTCCAATCTGAAATTTACCAACATCATGCCTCCTTTCTTTAAAAAAAAAGAGACATCCCGTCCCCAACCACATAGGGTGCTGACATTTTTTATAATTGATATTGGTTTCTTACTGTCACATGTACTGAGACACAACTTTGTTTGGGTGCTATCCAGTCAAATCATACTACACAAGTACAAACATCAATACACAATTATAACAGTTAGTGTAAAGAGAAAAATACCAGAGAGTAGAACCTAGTGTTACAATATTATGGCATTACAGTTACAGAGAAAGTGCAAATAAGCAAAAAAAAGTGCAACGTCCGCGATGATGTGGTTAGGGATTACACCCTATTTTGTGGGAGGTCCATTTGATTGTTGATAACAGTAAGGAAGATGCATTTGCATCTTCTACCTGTTGGGAAGGAGGAGAGGGGGAACCACCTTCAGTTTGGCACCATTGATGCTGATTGGGGAAGTACATGACCTTGTTTCCTAAAGTCAATTCCTTCATCTTGCTGACATTGAGGAAGAGGTTACAGTCTTAACACCGTGTTACTAAGATCTTTATCTCCTTCCTGTATCCTGTATCCTGTCTCATCATTGTTCGAGAACTAGTCCACAACAATGGTGACGTCTGCAAACTTATAAATGTGGTTAGAGCGGAATGTGTCTGCACATTCGCGAGCTTTTCGGGAGTATAGTGAAGGCTGAGAACACATCCTTGCGGGGCACCGGTGTTGAGAACTACTACGAAAGATGTTTGTCGCCTATCCTCGCTGATTGTGGTCTGTGGGTCAGGAAGTTAAGGATCCAGTTGCTGAAGGGAGAGCCGTCTTAGTTCCAGGAGTTTGGAGACTAGTTTGGTTGGGTTTACAGTATAGAAGGCAGAGTGATCATCAATAAAACAATGTTGGTATCCTTGTTATACAGATGTTCCAGTGATGAGTGTGGGGCCAGGGAGATGGCATCTGCAATGGACCGGTTGCAATGTTAGGCCAATTGACATGATCAAGGTTGTCTGGGAACATATGGCCATGACCAGGCTCTCAAAATACTTCATTATGGTGAACGAGAGAATCACTGCAAGGTAGTCATCAAGGCATGTTACCGTGTTTTTCTTTGACATTCGGATAGAAGTGGTCTTCTTAAAGCAGGTGGGATTGGACACGCTAGAGGCAGGAAACATGTTCCCAATGTTGGGGGAGTCCAGAACCAGGGGCCACAGTTTAAGAATAAGGGATAGACTATTTAGAACGGAGATGAGGAAAAACTTTTTCACCCAGAGAGTTGTGAATCTGGAATTCTCTGCCTCAGAAGTCAGTGAAAGCCAATTTACTAGATGCTTTCAAGAGAGTGTTAGATAGAGCTCTTGAAGATAGCGGAGTCAGGGGATATGGTGAGAAGTGTTCAAGAAGGAACTGCAGATGCTGGAAAATCGAAGGTAGACAAAAGTGCTGGAGAAACTCAGCGGGTTCGGCAGTATCTTTGGAGCGAAGGAAATAGGCAACGTTTCGGGCCGAAACCCTTCTTCAGACAGATATGGTGCGAAGGCAGGAACGGGGTACTGAATGTGGATGATCAGCCATGATCACAGTGAATGGCGGTGTTGGCTCGAAGAGCCGAATGGCCTACTCCTGCACCTAATGTCTATTGTCTAACCTCAAAACGCATAAGGGAGAGGCCAAAGATTTCCGTGAATACCCCTGCCAGCTGGTCGTGTAGCTCCATCCAAGCCAGTTGCTTTCCACAGGTTTACTCCCAGGAAGGCCAATTTGACATCTGCGACAGTGACCGTGGGTACAAGTGCACCCCAAGCTGTCAGAGCGGATGACGTCATTCCACCGACCTCCTGTTCAGGAGCATAGAGTGCATTAAGCATGTCAAGGAGTGATGTGTTGTAGCCATAGACAGGACAGATAGTCAGAATCGTTTCCCCCCAGGGTGGAAACATCAAGAATTAGAGGGCATAGGTTTAAGGTAAGAGAGGCAGGGCCAGTTTTATTTTACATAAGAGTGTGGTGGGTGCTAGAATGGGCGGCCACGGATGATGCTGGAAGCAGCTATAATAGCGGCATTCAAGTAGCTTTTAGATAAACACGTGAATGTGCAGGGAATGGTGAAATGTTCATCATGTGCATTGGTTTAATTTAGCATGATGTTTGGCATGGATATTGTAGACTGGAGGGCTGGTTCGTGCGCTGTACTGTTCTAAATACATTGTCACTCAATTCCTTGCTCTTTGTGTTATGATTCCACTTCTTAACTTCTCCAATCACATCACATAGAAACATAGAAAATAGGTGCAGGAGTAGGCCATTCGGCCCTTCGAGCCTGCACCACCATTCAATATGATCATGGCTGATCATCCAACTCAGTATCCTGTACCTGCTTTCTCTCCATACCCCATGATCCCTTTAGCCACAAGGGCCACATCTAACACCCTCTTAAATATAGCCAATGAACTGGCCTAAACTACATTGGCACAACTACGTGGCAGAGAATTCCAGAGATTCACCACTCTCTGTATGAAAAATGTTTTTCTCATCTCAGTCCTAAAAGATTTCCCCTTTATCCTTAAACTGTGACCCCTTGTCCTGGACTTCCCCAACATCGGGAACATTCTTCCTGCATTTAGCCTGTCCAACCCCTTAAGAATTTTGTAAGTTTCTATAAGATCCCCCCTCAATCTTCTAAATTCTAGCGAGTACAAGCCGAGTCTATCCAGTCTTTCTTCGTATGAAAGTCCTGACATCCCAGGAATCAATCTGGTGAACCTTCTCTGTACTCCCTCTATGGCAAGAATGTCTTTCCTCAGATTTGGAGACCAAAACTGTAAGCAATACTCCAGGTGTGGTCTCACCAAGACCGTGTGCAACTGCAGTAGAACCTCCCTGCTCCTATACTCAAATCCTTTTGCTATGAATGCTAACATACCATTCGCTTTCTTCACTGCCTGCTGCACCTGCATGCCTACTTTCAATGACTGGTGTACCATGACACCCAGGTCTCGCTGCATCTCCCCTTTTCCTAATCGGCCACCATTCAGATAATAGTCTACTTTCCTGTTTTTGCAACCAAAGTGGATAACCTCACATTTATCCACATTATACTGCATCTGCCATGCATTGCCCACTCACCCAGCCTATCCAAGTCACCTTGCAGCCGCCTAGCATCCTCCTCACAGCTAACACTGCCCCCCAGCTTCGTGTCATCCGCAAACTTGGAGATGTTGCATTCAATTCCCTCGTCCAAATCATTTATATTGTAAATAGCTGGGGTCCCAGCACTGAGCCTTGTGGTACCCCACTAGTCACTGCCTGCCATTCTGAAAAGGACCCGTTTACTCCTACTCTTTGCTTCCCGTTTGCCAGACAGTTCTCTATCCACATCAATACTGAACCCCCAATAACGTGTGCTTTAAGTTTGTATACTAATCTCTTATGTGGGACCTTGTCGAAAGTCTTCTGAATGTCCAGATATAACACATCCACTGGTTCTCCCTTATCCACTCTACTAGTTACATCCTCGAAAAATTCTATAAGATTCGTCAGACATGATTTACCTTTCGTAAATCCATGCTGACTTTGTCCAATGATTTCACCACTTTCCAAATGTGCTGCTATCCCATCTTTAATAACTGACTCTATCACCACCATTGTTGTAGAACCAAAACACCCTCAGTTAAGAACAACATCCACTGCATGTACTCATGGAGACACCAGCCCTCCTTGCCCTTTATCCCCGAGCAGACATGACTGTCATCGTCTTCCATCGCATTTTACCCTAGTCCATTTCAAGTACACTTACTCTTGCCTGTTTCAGCTCTCGCTTTCCCAATATTTCTGGGCATGAACTCTGATTTGCTATGTGGGTTTGACAGCATTATTTTCTCTTTGCAATAAACCCACTGAAGAATTAAGATACACAACTCCCACAGAAGATTATGTTGTTTGCAGGTGGATGGGACCTGGTGATAGCATTTTAATCATAGCACATTTGGTTAGTTGCAATCTGCCAATATTACATAGGCCTTTCCAGAGCTCCTGCTACCTACTCTTAAATCAAATTCATTTAGTTATTCTGTCATTGTACATGTTAGGTTTTTTTGCACTACAATCTTGCAACATTTCACTGTTTTGCATTCCTTGGTGTATTGAATCTATCTGTGAACTTCATGTGAATGAAAAATTTCAATACACACTGGTGTACACAACAAGAAACTAATCTGAACATCTTCAGTAATTTCTTATGCTGAACCTTTGGACATTCATTTCCTATTGCCCATCTATAGAGGCAGACGGTTTGCTGAGGTTTCGTCTCACGGCTCTGGGTACTCTGAACTAATATCCTTTGAAATGCATTTTAATTGGGAGGGGGGGGGAGGTCTTTCTAATAGGAAATGCAAAGAGAGGACATCCTGTTAACCGTACAGTCACCATACAACTTTTTTTTTTTAAAGCACACCAGCTTTATTTTATCCACTACAAACCCACTGACTCCAATGGGTATCTGGACTACACTTCTTCCCACCCTGCTTCCTGTAAGGACTCTATCCCCTACTCACAATTCCTCCGCCCAGGATGAGGTGTTCCAAACTAGGGCATCGGAGATGTTCTCATTCTTTAGGGAACGGGGGTTCCCCACTTCAACTATAGATGAGGCTCTCACCAGGGTCTCCTCTCTATCCTGTAGCTCCGCTCTCACTCCCCATCCTCCCACTCGTAACAAGGACAGAGTCCCCCTTGTCCTCACCTTCAACCCCACCAGCCGTCACATGCAACAGATAATCCTCCGACATTTTTGCCACCTCCAACGGGATCCCACCACTGGCCACATCTTCCCATCTCCTCCCCTGTCTGCTTTCCGCAGAGACCACTCCCTCCGTAACTTCCTGGTCAATTCGTCCCTTCCCACCCAAACCACCCCTTCCCCTGGTACTTTCCCTTGCAACCACAGGAAATGCTACACTACCTCCCCCTTGACTCCATCCAAGGACCTAAGCAGTCTTTCCAGGTGAGGCAGAGGTTCACCTGCACCTCCTCCAACCTCATCTATTGCATCCGCTGCTCTAGGTGTCAGCTGCTCTACATCGGTGAGACCAAGCGTAGGCTTGGCGATCGCTTCGCCCAACACCTCCGCTCAGTTCGCACTAACCAACCCGATCTCCCGGTGGCCCAGCACTGCAACTCCCCTTCCCATTCCGAATCCGATCTTTCTGTCCTGGGCCTCCTCCATGGCCAGAGTGAGTCCCACCACAAATTGGTGGAGCAGCACCTCATATTTCGCTTGGGCAGTTTACACCCCAGAAGTATGAACACTGATTTCTTTAATTTCAGGTAGCCCTTACTTTCTCCCTCCTTCCCAGCTCTCCCACAGCCCACTGTCTCTGCCTCTTCCTTTCTTCTTCCCGCCCCCCCTACCTCCACATCAGTCTGAAGAAGGGTCTTGACCCGAAACGTCACTTATTCCTTCGCTCCATAGATGCCGCCTCACCCGCTGAGTTTCTCCAGCATTTTTGTCTACCAGCTTTATAAGATCTCTTGTTGCAATAGAAGCATAATCTCCAGAATTCTGGAGCCCGTTCTTACTTGTTGGACATGTGGTTCCTTTGCAAAGGAGATTCGTGCCACAGAATGCGAGGACAGTGTCAGCTCCTGACCATTCACTTCTCCTTCTTCAATCTCCACAACACCTTGCATCAGAAAAAATAATTGTTAATTTTTTTTAAACCTGCCCAGAAAAACCTTCTGAAAACGATATTAAGAGAACATTTATATGGAAAAAGTTTGGAAATGTAATCCTATTGCATGAACATTTCCATTTATGCGGCACCTTTAATGCAGCAAAACTGTCCCGAAATATTTCAGAGAAACACAACCAAAAAAAATTAACACCAGATACATAAATTGGTTTTCAGCAAGGTCAAGGAATAAACAGAGAATTGAATGCTCACACCACGTGTGTTTCCCTAGCGCTTGGCTGCACTGCCATCTTGTGCCTCATGGCTTCCAACTCCAGTTCCACACCTCTCAGTTTGGACACAACTTGGATTTCAGGTACCAACAGTCTCTGCCGATCAGGGAACCCCCCTTGCCCGAGGTCATCTTTTGCCAGACCTGATTTGTCTTGCTTTTTATCGCTTCCAGTTTTTTTTTCCCCTCTCGCTACTACAATCAGTAGTCCCCACCCAAATATGACTTATCTGTTTTGGTTTGTGACACTGCTGCATGCAGGAGCTGCTGGCTCTCTGCTGCAGGACCAGGCCCTGCTGCATACACATTCATTCATAGACTGACATGTACACCAGCTCCTCTCAGGACATGTATGGGTAGGTCAAATACATACATCCTTTCCCAGCTTAGACCTTCTCTAGAGCAGAAAAAACAGCACAGCGCGTGGAACTGCTGCACCAGAGTCCCCCGATTTATTCCTGACCTCAATGCCATCCATGAGGAGTTGCCTGTTCTCCTCATGATTGATTTTCTTCAGCTGTTCTGTTTTCCTCCCAAGTGCCAAAGTCATGGAGGATGGTAAGTTAATTAGCCACTGTAAATTTCTTCTCAGAGTGTGGGTGAATGGGAGAATCTGGGGGGAGATGTTAGGAATTCAGAGAGGGAAATAAATAAATCAGATTAGTGTAGGATTAATGTAAATGAATGTATGATGGTTAGTGCAGAAGGGCCTGTATCCAAGATGTGTGACTCACCCTTAATTCATGGTAAGTTGCAGCAGAAAGCTTTCTTAGGATGATTAATTATACCACATATCTGGAGTTAGAGCCCTTTAGCACATGCTTATTAATACTCCTGAATACCTGCCTCTAGTACTCCATTGTCCAACGGAAGCCAATTGCAAACAACTGAAATGCAACAGTGAACAGATAACTCGCAAGGAGCAGAGCAGAGATTGTTCCAACTCATCTGAATGAAAATACATCAATGGCAGAAATTTAATGTGCATCGTTTCTGGGCTGGAATTCACAAAAGGACAAAATGCACTGGCCACAATCCAAAACATTTGTAAGGATGTCAGATTAAAAGAAACTGGCATGAAAGGTTATGAAAGCTAATAAGAGATCAAATACCATTTGGTTTCTAGGCATTAGGAGTAGGAACAATATTATATGAAATCTAGAAAGTTGAAAGAAATTTGTGATAGCAGATGATGAGAACATTCTCTTGCATTTATTTAAAAGAAGAATTTGTTTTATGTTGGCCGATTACATTTTGTTTAAAAACAACTACTTTTAGACAAATGCCCAGAGGTTATTCTGGCTTTCAATTTGTTACACTTTGACATTTCAAGATAAAAATAAAACACAGATTATTAATGCTCTGTCCATATAACAAAATGTTTCTCTGCATGGATACATATCTTCTTTCAAAAACGTTTCCTGTTAATCACATCAGCCAAACAATATTTAACAAAAATATAGAAAGGAGCCTACACTGTGCTGCTAGGTACACTCTCCATAAATATTGGAAACTATATAACTGAAATTATATGTGGAGCAGAACTGTCAAACACCAAGGAACTGCCTGGAGTTTTGATCAGCAAAAATATCAAAGAGTACAAAGTCATTTACAGAAATCAACTTGCAATTTAATTTAGTTCCAGAGAATTCAATGTATAAATCCAAAACAAACAGAACTCTGTGCCAAAGGGTGACAGCTGGCGTGTCTGTACCTTTGTGCTTGTTGAAATCTGTTTCTCTAGTTTCTGTGATTTAGTGTAATGGATCAAGAGCTGGATTAACAGTGGCTTTAAGAACATTTGGAAAATTCTAGTTTTGAATTTGTTGCCAGAAAATTCAAGTATGTAAACCAAGTATTAATATGATTATTCTGAATAGCTGCAACTGGTGTCGGCAAAACATTTCAAAAATGTGGTCACATGCTGTTCATGAGATTCTAATGTAATGGCTAACCAACTAAGCAAAGAACATTGAATCTGTGATTCGCTGTTGAAATCTTACTCATTAAATTTTTTTTTTTTTTTTTTTTAAGTTTAACAAAAAATATCCCTGTATTTTTTTTTAAATAAAAGAAAGCTTGCTTAAAATATCTGGGAACTGCATTAGAAATAGTAATATAGTAATAGAAATAGATCAAAGACAGGAGAGACTTCAGAATCTGTAATCTGGACAAAAAAAAAAGCTGCTTGAAGAACTCAGCAGGTCAGTCAGCATCAGCGGTCAGAAATGCACAGTCAACGTTTCAGGTTGAGACCCTGCATCAGGACTCTGCATAGATTAACACATTAAAGATTGATCTAGTTCTTCATTTTTATCTGCCTTCATTTTGTTTTTGAAAATCATGAGTAATAAAATGAATCTGTAGCTTAACCTAAAAACATTAGAACTCTCAACTATGGGAGTTTTGGGCATGATGCTTTCATTGAGTACACACCGAGTTTGTCAACCCAAATGGTCATACTTTTGGGGCTTCTTTCATGTCAACTAGTCCAACTGAGGCAACTCTTGTATTAGTCCAGCATAGACTTTTAGTATCAACAGGTGATGAAGTGTAGATGTAAGAAAAGAAACTGGCAGAAAATAAAGTGCCTACTTCAATGAAAACTTGATCTGTTTCAATGAAGGCGAGATAAAAAACATAAGAAATTAAAATTAGCGAATAAAAAGACTCGGGAAGTGGAGACAAATTAGTTGAAATTTAATCTCAGAAATTTACACTAAGTGCTTAACGAAAAACTGAAACTGCTCGAAATCTAAAATGAAAACAGAAACAGTCAGCAGGTTAAGCAGCATCTGTTGATAGAGATACAGAGTTCATGCTTCAGGCTCAAGATGGAAGTTGTAATGAAGGGTTTAGAACTTGGAACTATAGTCATTTTTTCTTTCAACAAACAGATGGTGCTGACCGTGTATTTTGGTGGACAATGCTAATTTGTCAATAGTTAATTTCAGAAGCAAAATACAAGGTGGTGCACCTGCTTTATATTCACATTTTGGACCTCGGATGTATTTCTACCTCAATAATTCTTAAGACTAATTCACCACTACAGAGAAAATGCAGGAAATACTCAGCGGTCCAGGCTGCATCTGCAGGAAGAGAAACGGAGTTAATGTTTCAGGTTTCTACATCCTTCATTGAACTAGGATGTAGAAAAAAAGCTTGTTCAGGTGCAGGGTGGGGGGAGTCTTTGATAGGGTAAAATCAGGGTGGCCATAGGGAGAAGCTGCAAAGATGGTTATCTGGTCAACATCTGGGCACGTTGCAGCATTCTGCCCTCAATATTGAATTCTACAACTTCAGGCGACTTGATTTCTCTGTCTGTATCAATCATCCATCTGTACTACTTTGTGTTTATTTCCTTTCTTCCTTTCTTTTTCTCTTCAAATTGAGGACACACCCAGCCTGATGTGATGGACAGGCCTATCTACATTTCACAAATGCTACACTCCTTGGTCTGTGCTATTGCGCCGATATTCTTTTTTGAAATTTTTTATTTTTTATTTTATTTATTAGAAGTACATTACATTACAACCAATCACAATAGTACTCATCACATATATCTTATTACAATTAATGTACTCCGTTTATTTTCTACACTAATAAAGGGAAAGGATAAGATTGAGAGAAAGAAGAAAGTGAAGGAAAAAAGTGAAGGTGTAAAAAACGTGACAAAAAAAAAAGACAAAGACCCTATAAGAAAGAAATTAAACACAAAAGGAAAGAGTTAAGAAATAGACCCTAAAAAAGAAGAAAAGAGAAAGAGGGAAAAGAGAAAAACAGATATTTATTTTGTAAGCATCACGCAAATGGGACATACCAACTCTCCAGCTTTCATCCCCCCTTACCTGACCTCATTTTTTTTTTTTTTTTTAGTACTTTTGCACCCTATACTTGTAACAATTCTATAAATGCAGACCACGTCAGGTGGAAGTGATCTGGTTTACCTGCCAGGAGGAGTCTTATCTCTTCTAGGTGTAATGTTTCGAACATATTTGAAATCTGATATTCTGATAAGCGCCGATATTCTGACTCTTCAATTGCTCCCATTTGTTCATTGACCAGATAACCTGTTTACAATTCATCCCCATGGTCACTCAAACTTTCCCCAATCAGAGACATCCCCTGGCTGTCTTTTTGGAACAGTTGAGATTCAAACAAGCTGATACTGCTAAAGTGTCTTCGAGAACAGAATCACAGAGCCGTCAAGTTATACAGCATAGAAACAGACCTTTTGGCCCAACTCGACCATGCCAACCAGGTTGTGTACTCAAGCTAGTCTCATTTGCCTCTAAACCTTCGCTATCAATGTATCTGTCCAAATTGTAACGGTACAATGGTTCATAACTGGTTGGAATCTGCCTATTACTTACTTTGACTGTTCCAGATCTATTTCAATGTGATAATAACTTCGGTACCCCCTACCAAAGGCATCTAGCAACTTATTCTGGAGTATAATTCTGAGGGGGGAATTGCCACTGAAACATAATGTTTTTTGCAGTTTGGTTTGTACACATCAATAGACTTCCATACATACCATACTACTGGCTCACTCAAAAGTATGAAATAGTAATTACACAATAAAGATAAAATATTAATGCCCATCCCCCACAACAGCTAAAGTTTGGTTTGGATGTGATGCTTCATTCCCAAGTGCAGACCATATTTAGAGCATGCAGTGCAGGTGTTACCCTACCTGTGTTTTGGGCACAGATGAATGCCACTTTATTGGTGCCAGGCTTGATTCTGAAAAAGCCACACTCCCTATGCATTGGCTTCCTAGTTTCAGGATTAAAACCATTACATCTGTGAAATAAGTGAAGAAATTGAATTTGAAAATTTTACAAAAGATCAAAAAATGTCACTATTAAGTACAGTTCCCAAGCTAAATGAAACTTCTTGGACGCTTCCCAAGCAGTGATGTTCATGTTTAAAAATAATTCATATTAACAATGAGACAACATTCATACCTTTAACAGGTAGTGCCAGTTGACATATCAGCAATGAGCTCACACTTTATTTCCATTTCAAAAGAAATTGGTTGCTTGCTTATCATTTATAGAATCAAAATCATACATCATCCTTCAGCCCAACTTGACCATGCTGACTAAGATGCCCCATCTAGGCTAATCTCATTTGCCTGTGTTTGTCCCATATCCTTCTAACCCTTAACTGTCCATGTACCTGCCCAAGTGTCTTTTAAATGTTGCTTTGGTACCTGCCTCAAGAACCTCCTCTGGCAGCTTGTTACATATATCCAGCACTGTGTGTGAAAAAGGTTGCTTCTGAGGTACCTATTAAATCGTTCCACTCTCACTTAAATCTACGTCCTCTAGTTCTTGATCCCCCTACTCCGAATATGTTCACATTCTTCTGAACACCAATTTTACTCTCTCTTCATGGGACAGGATCTTCCTCAGAGTATCATATCTAATGAATCTATATTACACAGAACCCAAGTCAAGCATTTATTTCCGTCTAAGCAGAGACCAAAACTACCCACAGTGCTCCAAATGTAGTGTACATCAAAGCATCATGTAATCTCAGCAAATTGTCATAACTTTTGTACTCCAAACTAATTGTAATAAAGTCCAATATATAATTTGTGCTGTATCTGTATGTTTACTTTTTGTGAATCATAAACCAGCATACTGTGATCTATTTGTACATCACGTTTACTCATTTGGCACTGTTTCAATGTTCATATTTTCTCACATCGCCTGCCACTTATCATTACTTTGCACACACATTTAATTCTTACATACCCATTTGGAGAAAGCTCACATACACTTTGCAATTCACTTTCCCACCTAGTTGTACCTCATCAGCTAACTGGATACGTTTCACTGTTTTTTCATCTAACTCATTAATACAAATTGTGAATAAGACATCCCCAATCTGTGGTTGCAGAAAAAAGATTTCAGTAACTTAATGATTGTCCATAGTTTGGGTTCACTTGCATCTCTCATGCCACCTATGTGTATACATAAAACTTCAATAATTCAGCACCCAATTGTTGAAAACAAAATCCTGGTAATCAGGCATTAGGCTCCCTCATTAGTCTGGAATATGAGCTTGACAAGGCCATGTTGCAAACATGATTAGTGGCTGGAGCTGGGGGTCAGGGTCTGGAACACCAGGTGCCAGGTTGGAGGCTGAAAGTTAGATCTGGAGTGCATGCACATTTCTCACTCCTGTGAAACTTGCTGTGTTCATTGGAAAATTTATTATAATACTTGTAACCAACAAATAAAGTGAAGTAAAAGTGTGTTTGGGTACGAATAGTAGTAACATCCTATAGTTTGGAAAATCTGCTAATTTAGCAATGTAACTGAACAATGTAACTGTAACAGATTCCAGGAGTATTGGATTCTAGAATTTTATTGCAACAAGTTTTTGTGTGCTAGCCAAATTTTTGCTAAACCATTTCAAAACCTCAATCCTTCACCTATACCCAAGTAACGATGTCAGACAACAGTATGTCATAATCCCTTGAACACCAAGTTACTCCACACGTCTATAAGTACCTCTTCTCACCCAACTTCATCAAATCCTATTAACATACCCTTTGTTCATTTGTCCTGCAGCAAGTCCAAGTGGTTGCAAATTCCACATTTTAAAACTTGTGGGTAAAAGTTTCCCCTGACAGTTACAGCTAAGAACAGCATGGTAGTACACGCAGTAAATAGAGGAAAGTCTGTGTGGGACTTAAGAATGTAGCAAATACGGGAAGCACTTGTATTGATTAATAAATACTGCTGAAGTGCATCCAATTAATTGCAGAGAGCTGACACATTCTTTGTTCACCATGTTCAGGAAATCTAATAGCCCCGGCACAGAACAGCCTTGCCCAGCCGCATTGAGACAGCCAAATTGATAGATAGGGGACAGGATAGGCATTTCTGTAATCATGCATGTGATTCCAGGATGGTAAGATGTCACTTAACAGCTGCAGAGCATCCTGACAGAAAGAAGAACAAACAAGAAACTATTGTTCATACAGGTACAAACAAGACAGGTGGAGAAAGGGATGGGATCCTGCAAACAGATTTTAGGGAGTTAGTTTAAAAAGGACTGTACTGTCCTGGGACTACTCCTGGTGCCACCTGCTAAGTATATAGAAATAGAAGGAAATAGCAGTGGATGCATTTGGGATGGATGGTTTTAGATTGGGAGGAATTAGAATAGTTTCTGGGACAGGTGGAACCTGCACAAATTACAGACACATATTAGAAGGAATTCAGGATGGAGCGAAACAAAGTAGCTCGTTGAAGTGAGGAATGTTGAGGATTAAATAATGGCAAGCAGCAAAAGATGTGCAGAAAAATATTAAATGGAGCAAAATTAAAGGTGCTATATCTAAATGCATGCAGCGTTCTCAACAAAGTAGATGAATTAACTGCACAAACAGAAGTAAATGGTTATGATTGCCACTGCAGAAATCGCAGGCTACAGATTGACCAAACCTGGAGCAGAATGGCAAAGATGCTGGGCAGCGTTATTAATAAAGGATGAGATTAATTTATGGTGAGAAACTATCTTAACTCAGCAAATCATGATATGGAAGGATTCCAGGAATATAGGAATAGGGCAGGAAAGTGGCAATGAGGTAGATCAGCCATGATTTGATCAATGGTGGAAGAAGCTCGAAAGGTCAAAATACCCACTCCTGCCACCAATTCTGATGCAATGTTCTAATCGATGGTTAATCTGCTAAATATCAGCACCACCTACATATTTTACAAATTGATTTTTTGTAACAAAATGGGAAAACCAAATCTCCTGGACAGAGCTAACCAGCAAACCACGTTATTACTTGTATTGCTGAAAGTCACTATTTAACTAGGAAAAGAAGACCTCGACTTACGAGATATTCAGCATGGGCTGACCAACATGTGTGATTTTGATTTCCTCCATGTACTTGAAAGGTTTGATGGTTGGGTAGCAACCTTCCCCCGGTGTGTCAGAAATCCATGTACCCAACATCCACGAGAGGGGCTCAATGGCTGGGTTCAAACAAACGACTACAGGAGAAAAACAAAACAATTCAATAAGTCAAAAGACTTGCCTTTTATGACCTGCGGAAGAGCAAAATAGATTAAATACAAATAGGAACGTGATGTGGCCATTTGGCCTCTTAAACTTGTTTCACCATTCAACAAGAATGAGGCTGATTTTCTACCACAACACTATTTTCCCACATACAGCATACAGAATCCATCAATCTCTATTTCCAATGAATTGGCCTCAGCAGTCTTTTGGAGTAGAAAATACCAAAAGTTGCACTATTTAAAAAAATGGTACAGGGGCAAGCAATTTGTGCTCACCGAAGTTCCAAGAATAACAAAAGTGACCATTTTTTGTGATATTGGTTGAGAAATAAATAATATCTAAGGAACCAACTCTATCAGGAACATTTTGATGATCCTATAGCAAGACACATGTTTGAGAACAAAGTGATCTTTATTGGCAGATACAGTCAGACACTCGCGCGCTGAGAGTGAGCACTGAGTCCCTGCCGTTGCAGTTGGGCACGCCCGTGACTCATGACGTCATCTCCCCGCCAAATGCAGTCACGTGCTCGATCCAGTTCTACTAACGAGGGTTCGATCTATCACTGGCCTAACCACCAGATGGCGCCACATGACCACCCCCCCCTGAACCGGAGTAACGAAAACAACCAGGCAGACGAACGAGGCGCTGCCCTCTCACATCGACCAGCAGGGATTGAGCCCGGAGGAAATCGGCGTCCAGCAACGGCTGGGAGACATCAGCAACGGTAAAAGTCCAAGTAAAATGACAGGAGCCAAAGATGAGAGGGACCGTGCGAACTCCATACGTCCGGATGGAGCTGCCATTAACCGCGGTAAGGGAAGGCCCTGCTTACCGGAACCAGTGTCGAGTCCCGACGGGGGCAAAACACTGACTTCTGTGCCCATGTCGACGAGGAAGCATCGCCCTGAATGACGGTCCCAGGCATAGAGGCGATGTTTCAGGCCGACTGCAGCAGCCACTAGTGGTAGGTATGTTACAATACTTACCTTCAGCGGCGCTGCAATTCTGCCACTGGCCGTGTGCGCGATTTTGGCGCCTTTGAGGGGGGGGGGGCGGGGTTAAAACGCGGGTTTCTCCTACCTTGTCCTGGGTTATATTTCGTTGGAGTGCAAGCTTTTGCTGAAGAATCGTTCCGACAGGCGTTCTGTGTATTTTTTTTTTTTATTTGCCCGACAAGTTCAGCACTGGAGTCTTTTAAAATCAGCTTCTAAAGCCGTCAACGCCGACAACGAGGACGGATTTCACGCACGGGACAGGTAAACGAAAGCCGTTTATTTTATTATAAAAGTGCTCCTTAAGAGGCCTTTAATTCGCATTAAGTTGCGAAACTGTGATTTTTTCCCCCGAACGAACCGGCAGTATTTTTCATGCCGATACGGGGTTAAATTCACCGCAAATGCAACGTTCCAAATGATCGCGTTCCAAAAAATCCCACTCGCAAGATGATTTAAATGGCCATTAATTTACAGGTATTAAACATTAAATTCCTTCCATTTGGCCTATAAATCCATGACAATGTTATATTGTGAATTCTTGTGTGAATGTTATTTGGACACTTAGGCTATTTAAAAATGTTAATGTATTCTTAAGAAATTGATAGATGTTTAGATCTAGTAATTGAATTTTGTAATTAGCTACAATTAGGTAACTAACTAATTATATGCTTTAATTTCATGTCATCTAGGTAAGATTGTTTCATATTTGTTTCAGAATGCTTCAATCTATAATAACTGAAAATTTCTTTCAGTTCTCTTAATTTTTAAGAAAGTTACGGGCTTTTGACTGTCCTCGATCACAGCTTTTGTGTTAAGTCAATGGAATAGCAATAGGGAACAAGATGCTAATTTCCGAGTATGAAAATGGCCATAACTTTTTTAATACTGAAGATATGAAAGTGAATTAGGTGTCAAATTAAACGTTTTTTTATGCTTTATCTGATGGGATAAATTACGTTTCCCGGAAACGTGCTGGGTGGGCAGCATCGACGGGCCTCCGAACCCCAGCAGTAGTGATAGAAGCACCACGACTCCTTACCGGCGTTGCTCTGGCCCGGCTTCACAGCCGAACCCCCGGTGGACGCAGGAACTGGCCGCTGGTCCACCGAGGCACCGCCGACACCTGATCGATAGCAGCACCACCCTGTTGTTTGGTCTGCCACAGGTCGTCCGCACTTTCAGCCAGCTGCAAGGGATCATCGAAGTTCTCACCCGCAAGGAGTAGTCGGATGTCCTCAGGCATCTGCTCCAGGAAAGCGAGCTCAAAAAGGAGAAAGGGCTGATGACCATCCATCAAAGTGAGCATCTCGCTCATTAACACGGACGGCTTGCGATCACCGAGACCCCCTCATGTGCATGAGCCTCGCCGCCCGATCGTGGCGGCTGAGGCCAAAGGTACGCAGGAGCTCCTTGAGGCCCTCGTACTTGTCGGCAGCTGACGGCTGGCACAGGAAATCTACGAGGCGACCGGCCGTGTCCTGATCCAGCGCGCTGACCACATAATACTTTGTGTCGTCGGCCGTAATGCGTCGAACATGGAACTGGGCCTCAGCCTGCTGGAACCACACCTGTGGCCGCAATGTCCAGAACACGGGCAGCTTGAGAGAAACAGCATTCTGTGAGCCGGGATGTAGGCTACTGCGGGTTGCTGAGGTAGGTTGTCGGATGTGTGCATCGTGAGAAGCCAAAAGATCCGCTTTGGATCATCGGGGTCATCAATATAGCGAGACACACGTTTGAGAACAATGTGATCTTTATTGGCAGATACAGAGTCAGAGTCAGAGCTGAGTCCCTGCAGTTGAAATTGGGCACACCCGTGACTCATGACGTAATCATCCCGCCAAACGCAGTCACGTGCCCGAACCAGTTCTACTAACGAGGGTTCGATCTATCACTGGCCTAACCACCAGATGGCGTCACAATCCCTTCCTACTCCATTCTGAGGTTTCCACCTGCTTTAAGACCAGTATCATCCCGGTGCCAAAGAAAACCAAGGCAGTGTGCCTTGATGATTATTGTTTAGTGGCTCTGATATCCACACTCATGAAGTTCTTCGAGGGGCTGGCCAGGGCACACATTAACTCCAGCCTTGCCTACTGTTGCCAATAAACAAATTAATTGCCTACTGTTGCAACAGGTTTACAATAGACACCATGTCCCTGGCTCCATGCTCAATGCTGAAATATCTGGATAACAAGGACACCTATAGATGACTCATTTTTATTGATTATAACTCTGCCTTCAATATTATAATCCAAATCATTTCCAAACTCCTGGACCTAGAAATCAGCAGCACCATCTGCAACTTCCTGACCCATAAACTAACGCTGCAACACTATATTCTGCACTCTGTTTATTTTTAACTTTGCTCTACCTGTAGTAATTGTACATGGTTTGATTAGACTTATGTACAGTATGATATGACTGGACAGTATGCAAACATTTTTTTTCAACTCTATCTCAGTACACATGACAATGATAAACCAATGGGGAGCTATAGTTGAAGGCTTCACAGGACAGAAATTTGACAAATTATTAAAGTTACAATGCAGATCTCTCAAACAATATTCCCACCATGAACAGTTACCGGTTAGAGGGCAGAAATACCCAAGGCCTGTCACATACTTTCAACATCTCCAACGGCATATCCCAATTTTCAAATTGCTCAGTAACAATTGGCCATTCTAGATATATTTAAAACTACTTCACCTGCTGTGAAACTTTTTTTTTCCAAGAACTTGTTTTCTTGCTGTTGTCTCAGTTACGTTCTGGGCCTGTCTTAGATGAACTTGAGTGCAAGGATGCCATGTACTCAGGTGACCTATGGGAGTGACTGGCATCCCCACCTCCACCTTGCCTGCAGCAATTGTATCTTGGAACATCAAGATGCCAGTCCTGCCTCTCCCTTAACCAGATTTTCTCAACAGCTATAATGTTCCAGTTGCTTAGTAGGTGCTAGAAGTATTATCCCATGGCTATCGCTAAAGGTGACCTTTATCTGCTAATGGTAGCACATACTTGCCTTGCAGAATCAATCCCCAAGACCTCTGAGCTTACAATGTTCTCGCATGTGAAGCAGTAAGACTATTTCTTACTGTAAGGTGGGGCTAACAGTGACGCAATGGAAAATCAAGAACAGGAAAACGACAACTCGCTCATTCAGGTGAATCAGGACTAGAAGAGTTGAGCTACAAACTAGTCCAGCAACCGCCCAACAGTCACACTCAGTAACGTGTTTCAACATGTACTTACTAGTCTGTCTCCTTAGCAGAATATTTTCCTTTACTATTGGGAGGAGAATCCTTGCTGATTTTGGCAGCACAGTATATTCATTATTTAGTGATCCTGGACTTATTTTTCCAGACTGAGGAACTCAAGAAACTCATGGCATGACAGAAAGGATACTACCCTCTGCCCTCCCTCAACTGTTGATTGAATACAGGATCAAGAGACAGAACATAACCTGGATGGGGTCGTTCAACCCCCATTACCAACAGTTGCTCAGTATCTTCACCACAGTTGAGCGGTCTAAGGCCAGGTGAACATAGCCTCAGCGACTGAACTGCAGCAACTAAGGAAGGAAAATAGTAAGATTAAACGAGAACTTACCTAAGTTTGAAGTTTGATCTTTATTTTATGAGGAGTTACGTAGGTGATTACGTGAAGAACCCCGCCAGTGCACCTGCGCGTCAATCTTCAAAGCAGCGGTGTGAAATCACAAAAAACAACAACCGAAGTAATACAGTCTCATTATAAAACGAGTAATACAAGAACTTCCATCTGACCTTTATGATAGAGGGTAGGGTCGTGGTGGGCACGTAATCACCTACGTAACTCCTCATAAAATAAAGATCAAACTTCAAACTTAGGTAAGTTCTCGTTTAATCGTACTATTTTACTTCGGAGTCACGTGAGTGACTACGTGAAGATTTTAAAGCTTTGTGATTTCATGCCGTGGATCAATCCCGGCTTCTCACTGCATAGATTGACTCGGAACGAGAATAATCAATCATGCATTCATAATAACATTTGTACCACAAATGCAGTAATTCATTTCAATAATGAAATGAATCAGATCCCCTTTAAACCAGAGGAATTTACACAGAACTTAAAATAGTTTCTGCAAACAACCCCGCATTAACAATAGGCCGAAGGTAAAAATGTTGAAACATCAACTCATTGGACCACCCGGCGGCTGCGTGGATATGGTCGACGGGCCTGTCTTTTGCCCTGGCCGCCGACTTTTCTGCTGCCCTAGTCGAATGAGACGTAAAAACATAAGTGTTAATACCAGCAGCTGTTAAGACTTCTTTTATCCATCTGGAAATAGTCTGTATTGAAACTCTCTTGTGTGGTTTCTTGTGTGTGATCAACAACCCAGTTTCCGTATTCTCAAATTCTTTGTGACCTCAATGTATTGTAATAAATATGTCTTAATACAGAGACATGGATCATTTGAATATGCTGCTAGCATAATTTTAAATCCTGTCACACCTGGCCTAATTTACTTTAGTAGGTCATAGATATAGAATGTAACCTTGTCTTCAGTTACTTCCATACTGTCTATTTGTAATTTTCCAAGTGTTTGCACTCGTTGTGCTGTCACTCATGCCATAAGCATGAATACTTTCATACTGAGCTTGACCAAAGGTAAAGACACACTTGATGACCATTCACGAAGTAGTTTCAGTACCACACTTACATCCCAGATTGTCACGTACCTAGGTTTCGGTGGTTTGGAATTAAAGATTCCTTTCATTCGTCTGGAAACAATTGGGTGTGACCCAATTGAGTTTCTTTCTGAATCCAGAACCAAATATGAGGACAATGCACTTCTGGCTGAATTAATTGCACTACAACTCAGACCTTCATCATAATAAAGTTTTGACAGAAATTCTAAACATTTGAAATATCTGCAGTACTTTATTGCACATTCTTTTGTACACAGAACTCTTCCCATTTCTTAATATAAGAAAGGTACTGTTTTTGAGTGCTCTTCCTCCCGGCTGCCGTAAGCATGTCCACAGTATGCTCAGACAGTCCTCGTCCCAGAAAAGGCATTCTTAAAACCTGCAAATCAACAAATCCAAACGATGATATAATGGATGTTGTTACCCTGTTACAGGGTGCAGCAATAAATTACTCCTTTTTGGGACTTTCATCAACATTTGTGTTGTTAATTCTAATATCAACAGATACCATGGTTGTATAGGGCAATCTGGTACTACCAATACCCTTGAAGCAGCATCTTGCCTGATTTTAAGCAAACATTGGCTTATGAGGCAGAAAGGAGGAAATATATATGAAAACATACCACCCCAATGTAGCGAGAAAGCATCAATCGCCACTGCTCCTGGATCTGGTTTCCATGAGACATATCTCGATAGCTGATGATTCAAGGCGATGTCGGTCATTCCAAATCTGATTACTATATCATTGAATACCTCTTGATTCAACATACATTCTTTATTATCATGGAACTTTTCGTGACCTGGTGTCTGCTATCGTGTTCATTCTACCTGGTAGATAGCTGAAATCCAAATGTTCTTTTCAATACACCAAGACCAAAGTTGATTTAACCATTTTGTCACATGACACCGACTTAATTCCACCCATATCATTAATATAGGCAACTACTGTTGTGTTTGTTAATTTGAACTTGAACCTTCCTTTTAGTTGTGTTAGAACCATAAGCTTGGAGTCCATAGAAAACCTCCTAAAAGCTCCAAACAGCATTTGTTGTTACTTGCATGGTTCTATCAAAATGACCAGCATTTACTCTCAGTGCCTGTTCTTTAATTCTCTGCAGCTGTTGATAATGTAATGGTCCATACTGGACTGCTGGGAATCTACTAATTTTCCCAGTAATCGAGCCACCTGTCTGATTAGAGGTTTTTGCTCGTTTAACAGATTACTGCAATCTTTAATCAACTCCACCCTTTTTTCACTGCGCAAAGTAATTTGCATTTGGGCTAAATCAATTGTGAACCCCAAATAATTAATCGAGGTACATGTTTTTAACCTTGATTTCTTTGGATGAATTTAGAAACCCCCAAACTTTCAAAAGTTTGATTTTATTACTGCAACCGATGCTTCTGTTGACTGTTTTGTCCTTCCTATAATCAGGACATCATCCAGGTATGCCATTAGTACATGCCCCTGGCTCTCAGCAACCCCAGTATTGATTTTTATGAATATTCTGGGAGGGAACGTTAACCCTTTAGGCAGAGCTTTGAACTGCCCTAATTGGTTCATCCATGTAAATTTAAAATACTTCATATCTTGCAAGTGAACAGACACTGAACAAAAGGATTCAGACTTGTCAAGTCTATAATAATCCTACATCCTCCATCCTTTTTTGATCGAGGGAATATATTTGACCCAAATTGGTGAATTTGGTAGACTGATTCTTTAATAACACCTTTTATATATAGGGTTTTGAAGCGCAACTTGAACCTCCATTACTTCGCAAAGTGGAGAGTTCTGCTAGGAACATGCTGGACAGGCAAATCATAATTTGGATTGAATTCAATTCGAAATCCTTGTATATTATTCAGAATTACCACAACTGAAGTAATCTTCTTCCAATGTTTATAGAAGAAACGTAATCTGCCTCCAACTTTTGGACTTAATCCAGTTAGTATGTTCCCCTGAGAACCAGGTCCACCTACCTCTTGAGTCATTTGAGTATTCTGAGATCCCTGGATTCTCCCGGAAGCACCACCACTGGTCCTTACTCCCGCTGCAGGCCGCCAGCTACGTCCCTGCGTTGATGAGCGACTTGGTCCTGGTCTAGGATCCGTATGACGTCTGAAAGGATACTTCCTCTTTACAGACTTTGCAACCGTTGATGTATTTATCAATCCTGTTTTCGCTTCATCTTCCAACTCTTTAATACGTCTCCCGAGATCCTCTCCAAAGAGTAAGTTGGGTCATTGTATATTACTTGGTTTGCAGAGTGCTGCGAATTTCGGATTCATAGTAGGCCGTATAGCACTTTCCTCAGATAATTGATCTCGAAGTGGGTGCTGCATAGCAACCCCAGTGCTTGCTGATGCAACTTCATCATCTTTTGGTTGTTACCTGCTATTCTGGTAAAAGCAGTTATTCCAGAACCCAGCAGCTTTAATATTCTCTGCAACTGATTCGAGATAATTTGGTTCACTGCTGCTGCTTTCAGCAACCCAGTTACTTGGGGTCTCCTGCCTTCTTGCAGTCTCATCCATCTCCTGCTGTTCCAGCTAATGGTAAACCAAGTAATTTATTAAGGAGGCCAGTTCTTCTCCTAATGGCTCTCCTGACCCTGACGGGGCAGCGAATCCTACTGCCAGGGGTGGAACATCTGGCAATTGCCGTTCATCGCCTTGTACAGCCTCACCGTCAGAGTCGGGGTCTGAAATCTCATGACCCGTAGCACGCTCCTCATTCCTGAGGGTGCATTCCATCAGCCCTGAGCCAGGTGCTGTTAAGCTGCTCCTGCAGCTTGGATTACAGTACACTCCTTCCTGAGTGAACTTTGCTCCAACAGCCTATGAAAAAGGCTTTCTATTTGGGCAATACGCTCGAAAGCAGTATCTAGCCCTGTACCAGGAGCTGTTTGAGCTGTTTCCAGCAGCATGGCTTGCAGTACACTGCTCCCTGAGTGAACTTTGCTCCAACAGCCTGTGTAAAAGGCTTTCTATTTTGGGCAATACGCTCGAAAGCAGTATCTAGCCCTGGAGCTACTTCCATTGCCTGGGACTCCCTCCGTGGGCCATTGGGATTTAAACGTTGTCTTTTGCCCGACAGGCGCTGACTGTGTTTTCACCAGCCCCAGGTCCACAGTCGCTATGCTCACCGCTGGCGACTGTACCGGGGTTTAGAGGCGGTTGGTCTCTAACCGCGGACTCCCGACTTTCCTGACTTTCTGTCGGCTGTGTCGCTCGCCTCTTCCCCCTGTCCGTTTTTTCCATGGCGTCTGTGGAAAAAATCCCCATAGACCCACAGTAAACGGACCTGGAAAACATGAAAAAAGTTTTTACTTACCTTGTAGTTGAAAAACTACAAACCACTGTAGGAGCTCTGCTCCTCACGTCCGTTTGCGTCAAGGCGTCTGACGTAATGACGCGCAGGCGCACTGGCGGGGTTCTTCACGTAGTCACTCACGTGACTCCGAAGTAAAATCCTACATCCGTACTCCTTTCAGAGGTGCAGATTTGCATAACCGTTGGGGTGGTCATCATACAGTCCTTGTGGGGTGTAATACTTGACTTTCTAGAAAGGCAACCCTCCCTGCGCTGCAGTAAAGAATGTCACATGAAAGATAGAAGTGAGCCCGAGTGTCCTAGAACAGGAACCCACCCTGCGTGGTTACTGTCAGCAGAAGATATCTGTCTTTATTCCTGAGATACTAATCGCCACCAACAAAGCTTTTCCAGTGATGTCAATGAAGGGGCGTGTTTCCAGACAAATAGTTACCATCCTGGGAAGTACTTATAGTGAAATCTCCATTTTATTTAAATAGAGCTCAGAACAATAGGGGGGAAGTTGATGTCAGTATTTTCATAATTTATTGATACTGTACTGGTAGTCTATTGAATTCATGATGGTCCATTCCACCACAATTGTTTCATTTGTTCTGTCCTCTTGTTCGCCCGTGTTAAATTAAAAACTTATCCGACTTCTAAATTCTTAGAAACAATGACACAGAATGTCAAAAAGCTGGAGTAACAGCGGGGCAGGCAGCATCTCTGGAGAGAAGGAATGGGTGATGTTTCGGGTCTTGACCCGAAACGTCACCTATTCCTTCTCTCCAGAGATACTTTTTGTGTCTATCTTCGGTTTAAACCAACATCTGCAGCTTCTTACCACATAGAATGTCAAATCTATCTCTCCCTGTACAACAGCAACCTAACCAAAGCAATTCAACCACTTATTGTTTCAGAATTCCAGCATTTGCTGTATTTTGACAAAATATTCATACAAGATAGACATCTGCTGAAAAGACACATGATAAAGTGTGACCCAACAATTCAAACTGTGCCATCACAAAAAAATGGTTTATTTCAGAAAGCACGATTCAATTCAGATTTTTACAAGCAGCACTGGATAACAAAAAGAACATTGTCTGATCCTTTATCCCACGCCAACATCGAGAGAGGCCTTCTCTATCACACAGATCCTCTCTTCACAGCCAGAATCTCATTCTCACTGCATGCTGCCCTTGTGATGTCTGCTGGTCAAAATTTAACATAAAACAGTACAGTGCAAGAACAAGCCCTTCAGCCTAAAATGACGATGCTGAACATGATGCCAAGATAAACTAATCTCATGTGCCTACACATGATCCATATCCTTCCATTCCCAGCATATCCATGGGCCTATCTAAAAATCTCTTAAAGGGCCTGTCCCACTAACGCGACTTTTCAGCGACTGTCTTGACCTTCAAGCTCGAGGGCACTCGCCTGAAAAACCTCAAGCTGGATCGACCGTCAGCGATGAAACCGCGGGCCGGATCAACCGTCTGCACACACACACACACAAACACATCGCAAAGGCGGGGGCCAGGGAAAGCGGGGGAGTACAGTCTGAAATTCACACCCGCGATGAACAGGAAGGTAAAAGACGGCTGGCATAATTATGGTAAGTCCTTTAGAGAGCGCGGAGGGGGGGGGGGGGGGAGAGAGGGGGAGAGAAGGAGTGGAGACACTTTTAAGAAGCCAGACAACTTTTAATAAAGTTTTGCGGGCATTTAACATTACCGGTTGGTTTACTTACCTTTTTTTTCTCAACGAGCTATTACCTTCGACTACCTTCGATTACCTACGATAGCATTACGACCTACTACGACCTACCTCGACTAAACCTACGAGTAAAAAAAAAAAGATTTTTTCCATGGCGACCTTTTTTTACTCGCGGGCATTTTTCAGCTTGCTGAAAAAAACGCGGCGATCTAACTGAGGCCTCGAGTAGGCGGGGACTACTCTCGAGCATGAAGGAGAGTTACAAAGAACTCCTAGGACCTTGTGTCGACCATGCTGCCAGTATGAGTCGAGGGCAAACTCTTCTAAAGTCGCGAATTAGGTCCCCGCAGTGGGACAGGCCCTTAAATGTCACTATCATATCTGCCTCCACCACCCCCGCCAGTGTGTTTCAGCCACCCACCAGTCTCTCTATAAAAAAAACTTGCCATGTGCATCTGCTTTAAACTTTCCCCATTCACCTTAAAGACATGCTGTCTAGTATTTAACATTTTCACCCAAGGCAAAAGGTCCTGACTGTCTACACTATCTATGCCTCTCATAATTGTATCTACTTCCATCAGGTCTCCCCTCAACCTACGCACTCCAGAGAAAACAAGCCTAGTCAGTCCAACTTCTCCTTGAATCTAATACCCTGTAATCCAGGCATTCTGATAAATCAATTCTGCACCCCTTTCAAAGCCTCCACATTCTTCCTGTAATGGCATGAGCTGTCCCTTAATATCTTCCTATCCCTTATACTCAATGCCCCAACCAATGAAAGCAAGCATACTATATGTCTACCTTACTAGTCTTTCTGCTTGTGTTGCCACTTTCAGGGAGCTGTGGATTTGGACCTTAAGATACCTCGGCATAGTTCAGGGTCCTGCCATTACCCGTGTACTTTCCCCTTATATTCAACCTCCCAAAGTGCTACACCACACACTTGCTCGGATTAAACTCCTTCTGCCATTACTCTGAAGGTAGATAAAAATGCTGGAGAAACTCAGCGGGTGAGGCAGCATCTATGGAGCGAAGGAAAAGGTGACGTTTCCGGTCGAGACCCTTCTTCAGACTGCTCTTTTCCCCTTGCTGATCTACATCCTGCTGTACACTTTGACAACCTGTCCACAACACCAGCAATCTTGGTGTCCAGCAGATTTGTTGGTATTCCATTGCGAGGAGATGTCTGCGAGTGAATATTGTTGACGGCACATTTCAAGGAGCAGGAATACATGCTGAGGGCCTCTCAGAGCAGTCTTCACAATAGTTCTGTTGGCGAGGACCACCGCTTAACATCTTGCTGACAATGGACACCAAGGATTGGACTATGTATCTGCGTCCCCAACACTTCATCGCTGCATTAAGGAATGCGGCTGGCTTAAGTAATAAAGGCATTTGCTGAATATGCTGTGTTTACTGAATATATTAACGTATAGATTTGAAACAAAAAATTATGATGCCTCATTTTGCCTACCTAAGAGATCGATCTCTTAGGTAGGCATAATTCTCCCGTGCCATTCATCCGCAGTACATGTAATACGCGAAAGTATGTGCAGCTCACGTGTCGTCGACGCTGCTTCAAGCCTTTAATGACAAGGGGAACTGAAGGCAACGGAAATTCTGCCTTTGCACCGTGGACTGCGTGCATGTGCTGCGCAGCAGCCTACTTTGCATGCGCAGCGCAAGTTTCGTGGCGGGTTTTTCAAACATGAATTGTCATTATCTTAAGAGTATCTTAAGGAACAAAGAGAGAAGAATGGAGTTCGTGTACAAATAATGTGGTAAGTAAATTTCTTTGAGTTATATGTTTTTAAATGTATTTCCCGGCAATGAAGACGCTATTTTTTACCTGAGAATTGAGCTTACTCCTGTGTCAGCGCGATCAAGGGACCAATTGAGGTTACTCGCGCTGACACAGGAGTAAGCTCCACTGCCTGCTGTCCTGTTATCCATCGGCCGCTGACCCGCTCCGCTCTATGATCTTTGCTCTTGAGCTGGTCCCCTCAATCTCATTGAAAGACACGGACCGGGCAGTGAATGCCATGCAGTGTCACCCAGCGCAGCAAGTGAGGCCATGTCCTGCTCCCGGCGGTAGTCAGAATTTAAGGATTTGCGGGAAGCGGCTGACATGAGCGAGGCCGGTGAGCGGCAGGAGAGGTGTTCAGACCGAGAGCACTGCCAAAGGTGAGCGGGCCGGCAGAAGGCGCTGAGGTCCCGGCGGCCGCTCGCAGCCATCCGAGCTACTTCCCTTCCCGGCCACAATGTGGTAGCTCCGCGCTCGGAGCGCCGCGGCAGCGGTGAGCGAGTGAGTTGCTGGCATGATCCCCGACCCCCCTCCTTCTCAATGCTCCTGCCCGTACTGACCCAGGCCAGACTCCCCACACGCTCTGAAAGGAACTCTCCCCCCAATTGGTCCCTTGAACTAGTATTGTCATTCAATAAGACCACAACTGATTCAACTTGTCCCGGTGTGCTCCCGTTTTTCCCAACATTGCTCCACCTGCCATCACCCTCCACCCCCCACCCATTCAGTAATTCAGAATGGAGATTTGGAAGCCTTGGACAAATTGAAATGTTACTTTCTTTATTTTTATTTTTTATTTGTTTGAGCGTGAGAAATTCTATGTCCCGCCAGCCTTTTTTCAAAGTTTAGCAACTCAAAATGGCGGTGCGTCTTCGACGCAGGTGCATCTTCATTGCCTGGAAATACGGTACTTTATTAAGAGATATGGCTTTTGAAGTCAAATTACTTTATAAAAGTCAACTGACAGCTTAATGAGAGAACAATCTGCGCATGCGCGGTTTAAGATATATATATTTTTAAAAGCCGACTGACTGCCTACCATGAATAATTACTCGCGTCACGTGCCTGGTCTGTAGTATTTCTTTGCTGAGGTAGAATCCGAGTTGTGCAGGTGAGTGCAGTGCAGGTCAAGAACCTGACGATTGTAGGAAAGTAGCTGTTCCTGAACCTGGTGGTGTGGGACCAGGCTTCTGAATCTCCTGCCCAATGGTAGCAGCAAGAAGAGGGAATGATTGGATGGTGGGGATCATGAGTATAGGTGCTGCCTTCTTAAATCAGCACCTCATGTAGATGCTTTTGATACAGGCGAGGGCAGTGCTCATGATGGAATGGGCTGAGTCCAGAACTTGCTCCCTCCGATGGTCCTGTGCATTGGCATTGCCATGATGCAACAAGTCAGGATGCTTTCTGTAGAAGTATTAGGTGACATGCCAAACCTCTTTTAATCTCTATGAAAGTAGAGATGCTAACGCACCTTCTTCATGATTACAACTATGTGCAGGGCCTAGGATAGGTCATTGAGATGTTAACACCCAGGAATTTGAAGTTGCTAACTCTTTTCATCGCTGACCCATCATTGAAAACTGGCACGTGATCTCCTGACTTCCTCTTGCTGAAATCAACAATGAATTCCTTAGTTTTGTTGATGTTGAGCAAGAGTTGCAGTTGAGACTTCACTCAGCCAGACGTTCTATCTCTCTCCTGTACGCCGACTCATCACCACCGTAATTTGGCCAACACGGTGTCATCAGTGAATGTATACACAGTTTTGAACCTATGTTTAGCTACACAGTCATGTGTGTAGAGCAGGGGGCTAAGCACACAACCTTGAGGCGAGGAGGAGATGTTATCACCGACCCACATTGACCGAGGTCTACCAATGAAGAGGTCAAGGATCCAGTTGCAAAAGGAAGTACTGAGGCCCAGGTCTTGGAGCTTGGTGATGAGTTCGAGTTCAAGTTCGCATTTATTCTCACTTAACCAACTAAGGTACAGTGAAATTTGAGTTACCATACAGCCAAACTAAGTGAAAAGAACACAATACACACATAAAATAAATTTAACATAAACATCCACCACAGTGGAATCAACATTCCTCACTGTGAAGGAAGGCAATAAAGTTCAATCATCTTCCTCCTTTGTTCACCCTTGGTGGTCAGGGCATTGAACCCTCTGCAGTTCGCCGCTGTTGACGGTCTGATGTTCAAGCCCTCTCGTCAGGATGATCGAAACTCCAGCGTCGGGACAGATTGGAACACTCCACGGCATGGAGCTACCGAGTCGGCCACTTCTTACCGGAGACCACGGGCGTCATGGTGTTAAAGTCCACAGGCCCTGCGGTCAGAGCTCTTCTTCTGGCGATCCTCGGCAAAGGATCCCCGGCTCCGTGATGGTAAGTCCGCGCCGCACCCGCCACTTATAGCTCCGGGCCGGTCTCCAGGAAAGGCCGCACCACTCCAGGTTGTTTGGCCACAGGGGGGGACGGAGATGCGACACGGAGCAAATCGCATCTCCGTCGAGGTAAGTAACCGAAAATAAGTTTCCCCCTATTCCCGCCCCCCACCCCCCACATAAACTAACCATGAAACATTGAAACAAACTTTTAGAACATACTTAAAATAATAAAAACAGTAGAACGGAAACACACAGACTGTTGGCGAGGTTGCCACGATGGTGGCGCCACAAGGGATAATTGTGTTGAACAAGCTGTATTCAATTAACAGCAGCCAGACGTATATGAATTGATCAAGGAGAGGGGTAGTCATAGAGGATTAAATAGTAAGCCGTGGCGAGTACAACAAAGGCAAATCAGTGAACAGGTGAGAGCAGGGAACTTCAGCGAAGAGTGGCATACACAAAGAAAAAGATTTGCACTTACGTCATCTCATTTGAGTAATATTGCAAAGGGCCTCACGGCCATTAAAAGTCTTTTTAAGTATATTCACTGTGTAACAAAAAAAAACGCACCAGCCCAACTTTACATAAAAACAATGGGAGAATTACCTGATAATCATTTCTGGTATGCAGGATAAATATTGGTCAGATTATTTGTTTATTTTCTTGGGCATTGCTTGACGTTGCTTCCTGCATTTCCCTTAATCTGGATGTTATAACACCATTACACTGCAACTCATGGGGTGGGAGATTGCAACCTTCACGTGGTCCACCCTGTTTCGACTAATGCAATCAACCCGACGTGCACAAACAATTAGATCAAATAGAACAAGTTGACCTACAACTTTAGGCTGTGCACGCCATACACAAGAAGAACTGCAACTCATAATTGTAAAAAGGTGACCCACCCCCACTCTTTTACCCTGTTAACAATCTGTGACTGAAGTTTGATTGAGTGGTTCAGCACACTTTGGTGGCTGGCTCACCATGACTCTGCTATGTGCCTGGATCTGCCCACCCAATGTTGCCCTACAATTCTAAGCTTACACAACCAATGTACCTTGTAACAAAGTCACACTTGCCACCTTTGTCGCATGAAATGCATCTCAAGAAACCAAACTGGTAACTCAAATTATGCAAAACCAGTAATGTGTGTCAAATTCAGTTTCAAGAGAAATAATAATAGAATAATGTCCCATCTTGCTTCACATTCTTTTTGTCAGCAGTTCACAGATTTGTTGTGTGTTATCATTATTGACAGCAAGGGCATGATCCTTACTGAACAATCAAGGGAAATGCCGGAAGCAGCGTCATCCGATGTACATTATTTTTCAGTCTTTGAACCAGAGGTACAATGGAGCAAATGCAGCTGGCTGCAGAAATTAGATTCCATTTTACATTCGTTTCACAAGGACTTGCAAGCTGGCATCAAGCAAGGCTTTCTTTGCTCCAATACATTTTCATTCTTTCATGCTGTAACTGTGTGCCTCATTTCCAACAGACTCCCTGCTGGGGTGAACCTAACCTAAAGGAATAATGGGAAAATGTTCAACTGCAGCACCTACACTCAAGAATCAAGGTCACCTCAACTTCAGTAGTCAAGGTACATTGCGATGATGGTGCTTGCATTTGTGCACAGAGACCAAACTCCAAGTCGTCATCAACTCTTTCACCGAAGCATAGGAGAGAATGGGCCTTACATTAAATATTTGGAAAATAAGCTTCCTCTGCCAAACTGCCCCAATTCTACAAAATTTCCCATCGGTGAACCAAAGTGCAGAGGCAGCGACTGTTTTGTTGAATACATGAGCTCAGTCTGCCAGACCTGCTGGAATTCCTGGCTGCTAACCATTTTAACTCCCTTTCCTGTTCCCATACAACCTTTCTGTGCTGGGCTGCCTCCATTGACCAAGTGAGTTGGAGGAACAGCATATTTATTCATGGAAATTGGAAGAACAGCATCTCATATTCTATTTGAGTACCTGATAACTCAATGGTGTAGATTGATGATGCATGTGAACCAATCACACATAAGCCAGCATCACTAACTCCACCCCACTATAACACTTATACTAACGCTTGTTCCCGGCACTGCCAGTCTGAGCAGCTAGGATGTACTGACAACCTATTGTCATCAACGCTGCTAAGTTTCAGTGCTGATTAAAGATGTGTTTAAATCATACACTGTCTCTGGTGCCTGTTGACATGGCGTCAGAATTTGTCTTATCCACTCCTCTTGCATAACGGTTTTTATTTATCTTTTGTGAGTTTTTGTTTTACTTTACGATGGCTTCTTCTTGTCGAAAGCCTGACCGTCTTGTCTTTGATGCAGATATCAGCGAACGCTGGGCCACGTTTGAAATTGATTACCAGCACTACATGAACATTGCACACCGAAATGAACCAGATGCTGTCAAAGCCTCTTTCCTGCTCAACCTTGAGGGCCCAGATGCCCTTCGTCGATCCAGAACATTCCGTTATGCTCCGGCAATCCGCAATGCCAACGACCAGGTAATTACCCCAGCGGAATCTTCTGATGACCCTAATGTTCTGCTGCGTAAACTAAGCCAGATCTGTGACCTGCCCTCAAATCACATTTTAGATAGGGCAAGGTTTTTCTCTCGTCGTCAGCTCCCCGAGGAACGAGTTGATTCGTTTATCTCACACTTGATGTATTTAGCCCAATGCAGCCGATTCCAGAATATGCCGGTTCATCAGCTGACTGATCAGTTAACGAGGGACATTTTAGTGAATGGCATTAGCGATCTAAAGCTCATATCAGAGCTCCTGAAATGGCAAGATTTATCACTTGATGAAGCTGTACACGCATGCAGAACTGCCGAATTTGTCGACCCCAGAGATGGTTCGCATGAATCCAAAACCATCAATCTGACGGGCCTCACTAGGCATACACAGATAACAGCCGATTTATGACCCTAGTCAGGCAGCTCACAGCGGTCCTCCGAAGAGATGTCCCAACTGCAATTACTTACAAGACAAAGACAAAGGACATTTATTGTCACATACACCAAATGGTGTAGTGAAATTTGTTCTTGCCATGCAGCACAAATAGACACATTAAAGAAATTTAACATAAAACATAAAAACATCCCCCCACAGTGGATCCCACTGTGGGGGAAGGCACAAAGTCCAGTCCATATCCCCTTGTCCACCCATAGTCTGGCCTATATAGGTCTCCACAGTCGCCGCTACGGGGGCCGATGTTACAGGCCCTTCTTCGCTGGGTGATGGTGCTCCGGCGTCGGGAGAACCCTCTCAGCAGCTTGGGACACCTGGAACGGCCGTCTCCCTACCGGAGTCCGCGGCTTCCGAAGCCGACAGGCCGCGCTCGATGGAGCTCCACCACTGGCGATCTCGTCGCGAGATCCCAGGCTCCCGATGTAAAGTTCAGCGCCGCCGCCCGCAGCTGACCGCTCCACAAACCTGCAGCTCCGCTATGTTCACCGGCGGTCCCAGCTCACCGGAGTTCCAGCGCGGCGACCCGGGCAAGGCATCGCCCGCTCCGCTCCGCGATAGCGCTGTGCCGCCGCCGAAGCCGAGGTTCTGGGCGGTCCCCTCAGGAAACGACGCTCCAGGCCCGCTGGTAGGCCGCGACGACAGGTCGAAAGTGCAGCCCGGAGAAAAGCTGCCTCTCCGACCAGGTATGGACCCTAGAAAGTAGTTTCCCCCTTCCCCCCACCCCACATAAAAAAGAATAGAACTCCTAAAAACAAAACAACTAACTAACTAAAAATTAAAAAAAGATGAAAAAGGACAGCTGCAGGCTGGGCAGCCAGACCACACAGGACGGTGCCCCCAAGAGCACAACAGACAATCAGCCTGCCCCGCCCTCGGGAAAGCATGCAATTACTGCAAAAAGCTAAATCACTTTGCCTCTGTCTGTCGGGCTGCAATTCGGGCCCGAGGAAAGAATTCGCCCAGCCCCAAGTCTAATCTCAATTTTTTGCAACGAGACAGCGACACACTCACTCCCCAATTCCAGCTCGAAACCGCCCCCGAATACAGCCCAATTAACTCGCAAGACGATCCGACTATTTACTCGTTACAGCATGCTGCTGCCAAGAATTCTGATCCAACCGTGACGATATCGGTAAACAATGTAGATTTTGGCGCGAAATTAGATACGGGCGCGAAGGTCAACACTATGTCAATCAACCTCTTTAACAAGATTAGAACTAACGAGCCACTCATCAAGGACAAATCCACTTTACATGCTTTTGGAGGGGAGGTGCTGGTTCCCTTGGGGAAAACCAACTTGAAATGTGTACTAAAGAAAACAACGAAGGAATTGACCTTCTATGTCTTGAACTCTGCTTGGCAATCGTGCCTGTCAGGAACTGGGGCTGATTTCCTTTGACAAAACCGTCCACAAGTTGCAAATCTCGTTGGACCCGCTGAGTGAATTCCCTGATCTTTTCGACAACAACCTAGGCAAGTTGCCTGTGACCTACAAGATTATTACTGACCCCGATGTGACACCCATCATCCGACTCCCGCACCGATTGTCATTTGCCATGACTGACAGGGTTCACTCTATGCTGAAGGACATGGTCTCCAAAGGCGTAATTGAAGCAGTCAGCGACCCCACCGACTGGGTCTCAACCATGATTGCCACAGTCAAGAAGGGAAAAATGAAATCCGTCTGTGCATCAATCCTAAAGACCTGAACACTGCCATTAAGCGCCCACACCATCCCATGAAGACAGTCGAGGATGTTGTGGCAAAGGTCGGAATGGCCACCCTATTTTCTGTCCTCGATGCAAAGAACTCTTTCTGGCAGATACCGCTGGACAAGAAGTCATCAAACCTCACCACATTTGCCACCCCATTCGGCAGAAATAAGTTTCTGAGAATGCCATTCAGAATCAACTCCGCCAGTGAAGTCTTCCAAAGAACTATGGAGCAATTATTCGAGGACCTGCCTTGTGCCATTATTGTCGACGATATCCTCGTCTATGGTAAAGACGCAGCGGAACACGATCACAATCTCAGGCTCATCTTGGAGCGTGCTGTCAAGATCAACCTCAAGCTCAATCCTGACAAGTGCAAGTTCAGGGTTCCAGTGGTCTCCTACGTCGGCCATATTTTCACCCCTGATGGCCTCAAACCCAATCCGAAGAAAACTACTGCCATCACAGAAATGCCTGCCCCCACAGACGTGAAAGGCCTGCAACGTTTCCTGGGCATGGTAAACTATCTCGGAAAGTTCATACCGAACCTCAGCGAGCTAAGCTCCACACTGCGGCAGCTGACCAAAAAGGACACTGCATGGTCATGGTTCCAGCAACACCAGGTTGCCTTTGATGTTTTAAAATCCAAACTGACCAGTGCACCGACCCTGACGTTTTTCGACCTGAAACGTCCAGTGACGATCACCTGCGATGCCTCTAAATTCGGGCTCGGCGCAGCCTGCTTGCAACCATCTGACGATGGCACCCCACTACCTGTCGCGTATGCCTCTCGCACCATGACCGACATGGAGCAGCACTATACGCAAATTGAAAAGGCTGTCGTCTTTGCCTGCTCCAAATTCCACGACTTCGTCTTTGGCAACACGTTCACGGTCGAGACGGACCACCAACCACTGGCGACAATCCTGAACAAGCCCATCCATGCCGCGCCAGCTCGCTTGCAGCGCATGATGATGCAGCTGCAGCGGTACGACTTCTCTATTACCTACACAGAGGGTAAGGACATGCATGTCGCTGACACACTCTCTCGTGCACCTCGAGCATCCTGCGAACAACACCCCCATGAACAGGAGAATTTCACGGTCCTCAGTGTCGATCTCGTCTCCAGCAAGCAACTGCGCACCCTGGCCGCGCACACTGCCACTGACGATACGCTTCAAACCCTCTCATCCATCATCAAAACAGGCTGGCCAGACAAACAATCCGACACACCCACAGAGGTGCAGCCGTTCTTGTTGGTCCGTGATGAACTGGTGGTTCAGGATGGTGTTATTGTTACGGGTCACAAGGTAGTGATACCCTCATTGCTGCGAGACGAATACTTCAAAGAGGCACACAGCGGTCAGCCAGGAGCCGACTCCACACTGGTACGCGCTCGTGGTCTGTTCTACTGGCCGGGAATGGCCACGTACATCCGGGACCGCATAGCCTCCTGCCCCACTTGCAACAATCTGCGCCTCATCAGCAGCGGCAACCCCTTCTGCAACAACCTCCACCAGCACTGCCTTGGATGTCGCTGGCGGCGGACATTTTCGAATGGTGCGGAAAGTACTACCTCATTCTGGTCGACTCCTTTTCTAACTGGTTTGAACTAGACCAACTGACCTCCCTCACATCTGAGATGATCATCAAGAAGCTGAAAAGACACTTCTCAGCCTATGGCGCTCCTGTCATCCTGAGAACCAACAACGGTCGGCAGTTCCACCAGCCACATGTTCAAGCTTTTCGCAGACCGATGGAACTTCCAGCACGTCACGAGCAGTCTCGAGTATCCACAGAGTAATGGACTCACTGAACGCGCTGTCAGAAGCGCCAAGCACTTGCTGGAGGAGCGCGCATTTCAAAGTCAGACGTCTATCTCGATCTCCTGAATGTCAGAAACATCGCTAGAGACGGAACCTTGGGATCGCCGGCACAGCGTCTACTATCGAGAGTGACGAGGTCTCCGGTCCCCATCGCACAACAGCAGCTGGTCCCTCGGGTGCTGAAGCCTGCCACTATCCAGAAACGTCCCCAGGAGAAGCATGATATCCAGAAACGGTCATACGACAGTTCCAGCAGACCACTCAAGCCTCTACTGCCCGGGCCAGGTCGTCCGTCTACGAACTTCAACTGGACATTCCCGTCTGGGCACTGTTGTACACCCGACTGATGAGCCGCGATCCTACCTTGTGGACTGTGAGGGAGCAGTATACCGGAGAAGTCGACAACACCTGCTTGCTGTGAGGGAGCCCTGACCACCGCCTGCTGATCCCTATGCTCCGCCGCTCAGTTCCAGCCGCCTTTTGCAATGTCTCCCACCCGTCCCCGCATGCCTTGCACCCCCCACGTCTCTCGGTCTCCACTAACCACGGGGTTTCACCTACCGCATGTTTCCCCTTTCCGTCACCACAAGCCTCTCCCGTGCCATTCTCGCCTCCAGGCTCTCCGTCTCATCCTTCAGGTGAGGGAGGGGATGGTTGGGTCCGCACGCGCTCGGGCCGTGTTAGTAGACCACCAGACAGATATGGCGAGTATGTTTAACTTCATGGTATGGGTGCCCTTTCCACATTTAATCTTTAGGGAGAAGGATGTAGATTGATGATGCATGTGAACCAATCACACATAAGCCAGCATCACTAACTCCACCCCACTATAACACTTATACTAACGCTTGTTCCCAGCACTGCCAGTCTGAGCAGCTAGGATGTACTGACAACCTATTGTCCTCAACGCTGCTAAGTTTCAGTGCTGATTAAAGATGTGTTTAAATCATACACTGTCTCTGGTGCCTGTTTACAAATGGTATAAAGTGAATTCTCCAATATTAAGCAGCTAACACTGACCCTTCCCCACCCACCCCTATTTTCTCCCTCCTCTCTTCCCTTTGCCCCAACTGGATACACACCTATTTCTCCTTCCATTCCCTCTCTCCCTTTTCCCCTTCCCTTGCCCCATTCCACCTACATCCCTTCCTCTGGTCTCACATTTCACACTCCTTCTCTCATATAACCATATAACCATTACAGCACGGAAACAGGCCATCTCGGCCCTTCAAGTCCGTGCCGAACTTTTTTTAATTAAAAAAAAAAAAAAATACTTCCCCCTAGTCCCATCTACCTGCACTCAGACCATAACCCTCCATTCCTTTCCCGTCCATATACCCATCCAATCTATTTTTAAAGGATAAAATCGAACCAGCCTCCACCACTTCCACTGGAAGCTCATTCCACACAGATACCACTCTCTGAGTAAAGAAGTTCCCCCTAATGTTACCCCTAAACTTCTGTCCCTTAATTCTCAAGTCATGTCCCCTTGTTTGAATCTTCCCTACTCTCAATAGAAAAAGCTTATCCACGTCAACTCTGTCTAACCCGCTCATAATTTTAAAGACCTCTATCAAGTCCCCTCTTAACCTTCTGCGCTCCAAAAAATAAAGACCTAACTTGTTCAACCTTTCTCTGTAACTTAGTTGCTGAAACCCAGGCAACATTCTAGTAAATCTCCTCTGTACTCTCTCTATTTTGTTGACATCCTTCCTATAATTAGGCGACCAAAATTGTACTCCATACTCCAGAATTGGCCTCACCAATGCCTTGTACAATTTTAACATTACATCCCAACTTCTATATTCAATGCTCTGATTTATAAAGGCCAGCACCCCAAAAGCTTTCTTTACCACCCTATCTACATGAGATTCCACCTTCAGGGAACTATGCACAGTTATTCCTAGATCCCTCTGTTCAACTGCATTCCTCAATTCTTTACCGTTTACCATGTACGTCCTATTTTGATTTGTCCTGCCGAGATGTAGTACCTCACATTTATCAGCATTAAACTCCATCTGCCATCTTTCAGCCCACTCTTCCAAATGGCCTAAATCTCTCTGTAGACTTTGAAAATCTACTTCATTATCCACCACACCACCTATCTTAGTATCATCTGCATACTTACTAATCCAATTTTCCACACCATCATCCAGATCATTAATGTACATGATAAACAACAGTGGACCCAACACAGACCCCTGATGCACCCCACTAGTCACCGGCCTCCAACCTGACAAACAGCCATCCACCATTACTCTCTGGCATCTCCCATTCAGCCACTGTTGAATCCATCTTGCTACTCCACCATTAATACCCAACAATTTAATCTTCTTAACCAACCTTCCATGAGGAACCTTGTCAAAGGCCTTACTGAAGTCCATATAGACAACATCCACTGCTTTACCCTCATCAATTTCCCTAGTAACCTCTTCGAAAAATTCTAGATTAGTCAAACATGACCTTCCAGGCACAAATCCATGTTGACTGTTCCTAATCAGACCCTGCTTATCCAGATGCTTATATATATTATCTTTAAGTATCCTTTCCATTAATTTGCCCACCACTGACGTCAAACTAACAGGTCTATAATTGCTAGGTTTACTCTTAGAACCCTTTTTAAACAACGGAACATGCGCAGTACGCCAATCCTCCGGCACTATTCCCGTTTCTAATGACATTTGAAATATTTCTGTCATAGCCCCTGCTATTTCTACACTAACTTCCCTCAATGTCCTCGGGAATATCCTGTCAGGACCTGGAGACTTATCCATTTTCATATTTTTCAAAAGTGTCCGCACCTCCTGTTCTTTGAATCTCATAGTTTCCATTGCTACTCTGCTTGTTTCCCTTACCTCACCTAATTCCATATCCTTCTCCTTGGTGAATACCGAAGAAAAGAAATTGTTCAATATCTCCCCCATCTCCCCCATCTCTTTTGGCTCTGCAGATAGCTGTCCACTCTGACTCTAATGGACCAATTTTATTCCTTGTTATCCTTTTGCTATTAATATAGCTGTAGAAACCCTTTGGATTTACTTTCACCTTACTTGCCAAAGCAACCTCATATCTTCTTTTAGCTTTTCTAATTTCTTTCTTAATATTCTTTTAAATTCTTTATACTCCTCAAGCACCTCATTTACTCCATGCTGCCTATAATTATTATAGATCTCTCTCTTTTTCCGAACCGTGTCCAATTTCCCTTGAAAACCATGGCTCTTTCCAATTGTTACTATTTCCTTTCAACCGAACAGGGACATAAAGATTCTGTACTCTTAAAATTTCACCTTTAAATGTCCTCCATTTCTCTTCTACATCCTTCCCATAAAACAACGTCCCAATTCACTCCTTTTAAATCCTTTCGCATCTCCTCAAAGTTAGCCTTTCTCCAATCAAAAATCTCAACCCTAGGTCCAGTTCTGACCCTCTCCATAATTATATTGAAACTAATGGTATTGTGATCACTGGACCCGAAGTGCTCCCCGACGCTTACCTCCGCCACCTGCCCTGTCTCATTTCCTAACAGGAGGTCCAGCATTGCCCCTTCTCTAGTAGGTACCTCTATGTATTGCTGCAAAAAACTATCCTGCACACATTTTACAAACTCCAAACCATCCAGCCCTTTTACAGAATGTGTTTCCCAGTCTATGTGTGGACAATTGAAATCTCCCACAATCACTACCTTGTGCTTACTACTAATATCTGCTATCTCCTTACATATTTGCTCTTCCAATTCTCGCTCCCCATTTGGCGGTCTATAATACACCCCTATAAGTGTTGCTACACCTTTCCCATTTCTCAGCTCCACCCAAATAGCCTCCCTAGACGAGCCCTCTAATCTATCCTGCCAAAGCACTGCTGTAATATCTTCCTTTACAAGCAATGCAACACCCCCACCTCTTGCCCCTCCAATTCTATCACCCCTGAAGCAACGAAATCCTGGAATATTTAGTTTCCAATCACAGCCCTCCTGCAACCATGTTTCACTGATCGCCACAACATCATACTTCCAGGTGTCAATCCAGACTCTAAGCTCATCCACCTTTCTTACAATGCTCCTAGCATTAAAATATACACATTTAAGAAACCCACCACCACTTATTCTCCGTTTATTAACTTTTTCTTCTTTCTCCCCTACATTTTGGGTCCGAGTGCTTCCCTTCTCTGCCTCCTGCCTCCCACAGTTTCTACTATCTTTCTCTATTTGAGTCCCTCCCCCCAACCGTTCTAGTTTAAAGTTTCCCCAGTAGCCTTTGCAAATCTCCCCGCCAGGATATTGGTTCCCCTCGGGTTCAAGTGCAACCCGTCCTTTCTGTACAGGTCACACCTTCCCCAAAAGAGGTCCCAATGATCCAGAAATTTGAATCCCTGCCCGCTGCACCAGTTCCTCAGCCACGCATTTATCCTCCACCTCATTTCATTCCTACTCTCACTGTCGCGTGGCACAGGTAGTAATCCTGAGATTGTTACCTTTGCGGACCTACTCCTTAACTCTTCTCCCAACTCCCTAAATTCTCCTTTCAGGACCTCTTCTCTTTTTCTGCCTATGTCATTGGTACCTATATGTACCACAACCTCAGGTTCCTCTCCCTCCGATTTCAGGATATCTTGGACGCGTTCAGACACATCCCTGACCCTGGCACCAGGGAGGCAAACTACCATCCGGGTCTCCTGACTGCGTCCACAGAATCGCCTATCCGACCCCCTAACCATAGAGTCCCCTATTACTATTGCCCTCCTCTTCTTTTCCCTACCCTTCTGTGCAACAGGGCCGGTCTCTGTGCCGGAGGCCCGGCCGCTGTCGCTACCCCCAGGAAGGCTGTCCCCCCCAACAGTACTCAAACAGGAGTACTTATTTTCAAGGTGTACAGCCACCGGGGTACTCACTAGTCCCTGTCTCTGCCCCTTGCCCTTCCTAACCGTAACCCACTTGTCTGCCTCCCGTGGTCTTGGAGTGGCCACCTCCCTATAACTCCTTTCTATGACCTCCTCACTCTCCCTGAGACAGAGGTCATCGAGCTGCTGCTCCAGGTTCCTAACACGGTCCCTTAGGAACCCCATCTCTATGCACCCGACACAGATGTGGACGTCTGGAGGGGTATCAGACTCCATGACCTCCCACATCTGACATCCAGAACAGTAAACTGCCCTGGCCCTCATTCTCCCCCCTTACCCTGGATACAATACCAAGCCTTACCCGGGATGCAATATAAAAGCCTTACCCTGGATATAATACAAACTGGTGGAGGAAATCAGCAGGGATCTGACTCCCAATCAGCTGCTTCCTCTTAGTCCTCTTCCACCAATCAGCGACTTCCTCACTTATAGGAAACTTGAATGGAACGTTGCAGTTTTGGGCACTCCTGCAACGGTCCCTGGGCCTCTGGAAAGCAAAGTCCCGCGCTGTTTAACTACTCACTACCCGGACGCTGCTCCTCCTCCTGCAACGGTCCCTGGGCGTCTGGAAAGCAAAGCCCCGCGCTGTTTAACTACTCACTACCCGGACGCTGCTCCTCCTCCTGCAACGGTCCCTGGGCGTCTGGAAAGCAAAGCCCCGCGCTGTTTAACTACTCACTACCCGGACGCTGCGCCTCCTCCTGCAACGGTCCCTGGGCCTCTCCTTATCTCACAGCCTTTAGATGTCTTTTCATCTCTGGCCTATGTCCACCAATCTGCCAATCAACCCCCCTCATCTACATCCACTATCACTTTGCCCCGCCCCCACCTTTCTTCCCCATACTAGTCTGTATAAGGACCCCGACCCAAAACGTCACCTATGCACATCCTCCAGAGATGCAGCCTGACCCACTGAGTTACTTCAGCACTTTATGCCTTTGTTCGTAACCAGCATCTGCACCTTTAACTTGAAGAAAGAGCGAGAAGTCAAAAGAGAACATGGAGCGCGCGGGCTAATTCCGCCAAGCGGAGGAAAGTGTTAGCAGAGGTGAACTGATTATGTACCTGTTAAAGATAGAACCAGAGGAACCTTCCTGGTGCGGAGTGTGGGTGAAAGGAACTGGACATCCATGGTAAGGATGAGCCAATAGGGGCCTAGGCATTCAAAGTTATTGAAGTGTTTAAGAACACATGGAGGTATCTCAGATGCAATTTAAACAAAGCACTTAAACAAAATGCCAGACACAGACAGTCCATAATGGCACGAGGCCAAGTCCACACACAAAAAACAAATATGGAACAGTTCAAGGGAGGGAGGCAAGTGGTGATGCCTCGAACGTCGAAACACACAGAAACTTTTAAAACAGATTTCTGCAGCATTGCAGCGATACACAGAGATGTTTAATGTATCGCTGTACATCCTCCGAATTCCAAAAATGATTAAACATACTAGTTTTTGTGTTTGGATGGGAGCTCGGCAACAACACACCTCCTCGCGTTACCAGCTTGGAGGGGTTGATGGTATTGAATGCCAAGCTGTAGTGTATAAACAGCCTAACGTAGGTGTTTTTATTGTCACAATGTGGTCCAGTGCAGAATGGAGAGCCTGTGAGATTGCATTCTCCATTGATCTGTTGTGGCGGTAGGCAAACTGTAGTGGGTCGGGGTTCTTGTTGAGGTAGGAGTTGATATGCGCCATAACCAAGCTCTCAAAGCTCTTTATCACCACGGGCGTTAGTGACACCGGTCGATAGTCGTTGAGGCACGTCACCTTACTCTTCATGGGTATTATTGATGCCCTCTTAAAGCAGGTGGGAACCTCAGACCTCAGTAATGAGCGGTTGAAATTGTCCACAAAAACTCCAGCCAGTTGGTCTGCATAGATTTTAAGAACACGACCAGGTATACCATCAGGTCCAGATGTTATCCAAGGGTTCACCCCCCCCCGAAGGATCTTCTTACATCGGCACTCTGTGACTGTAATACCATCCGTGGGCATATAGGGGGCTCAGGAAGGCACATCAGTGTTCTCCCTATCAAAGCGTCCTCGTCAGGGAGTGATGCTTCGCTGTCGCTTGAGCTGCCCCCTGAATGCCCGGGATCTGGTCCTCAGAAGAATGCGGATCTCCTGGTTCATCCAAGGCTTCTAGTTAGGAAACACTCAGATGTTTTTTGTAGGAACACACTCCTCCGCATATTTCGTTATGAAGTCTGTAGCAACTGTGGCGTATTCATTCAGGTCCGTTGCTGAGTCCTTGAACATTGCCCAGTCTACTGACTCCAAGCAATCCTGGAGTCGTTCCTCTGCCTCCTCTGACCAGTTCTGTGCAGTCCTCACCGCTGGGGGTGCACTCTTCAGTTGCTGCCTGTATGCAGGAAGAAGCAGCACAGCTGAATGGTCAGATTTCCCGAAGTGAGGGTGAGGTATGGCATTCCTGATGGTCGTATAGCAGTGGTCAAGGGTGTTTAATCCTCTGATGCTGCAGGAAACGCGTTGATGGTAGTCAGGGAGTGATTTCTTCAGGTTGGCTTTGTTGAAGTCCCCGGCTATGATGTTAAAAGCTTTGGTGTACACTGACTGGTGTTTGTTGACCACGGCATGCAGTTCCTCCAGTGTTCGATGAATGTCTGCCTGAGATGAGATATACACCGTGGACAGGATGATGGAGGTGAATTCCCTCAGGAAATAGAAGGGACTACACTTCACCAACAGATGTTCCAGGTGTGGGGAGCAGGAGTTGGTCCTGTGACAGAACTGCCACATCTGAGCACCACGATGAGTTGACCATGAGGCAGACACCCCTGTCTCTCAATTTCCCTGATGCCTGCTTTCAGTCCCTAGGATGGATGGAGAAACTTTAAGGCTGGATGGCTGAGTCTGGGGAGCTGGGGGTAAGTCATGTCTCTGTGATTTGGTAAAGCAGCCTTGACCTTAAGTCCTCCACTTTATTTTTCAGTGACTGAACATTAGCTAGTATGATGGTAACATGGCCGACGGGCAGGACAACAAGTCAGACTGAAGCGCAGGGGACTATCCTACCTGCCCGTCGGCCATGTTTCTGGACACAATGAAGGCCTCCACGTTGTTTCCAGGTACTGTACTCACTGTTCCTGCGATCCTCTGAGAGGTCGGCGTTTCCCCTGCGGTCGGGAATTCCCTTACAGTCGGCAGCTCCGTTGCCTGTAGATCGCAATAGCGCTAATGTATTATTATAAAACTCTGATCTTGGATGTTTACTTGTGGGGATGCTTGCTTGAACTTTTTCTTTGATTCACATCTCCTCGAAATCCCGACATGGTAATTTTTACATATTCCGATAGAGATTTACCACATGATCTCACAAATCCACTCATCTGAAAATTTGATTAATTATTTCCCGAGTTTTTTACAAAAATTATTCACCAATCTGACATCTTTTAAAAATCTAACTGCTGAAGCGAGCTGGATGACGTTACAATGCCTTTGCTCATCGCGGCAAGCTGCGCAGTTTTCAACGCGCTGCCTGCTGGGCACTGTTTTCCAGGAGTGACATCACTACCCTCCCCCCCCCCCCCCCCCCGCCGGTTCTTCAAAAGACACAGAAAGAACAAGCAAGTGGGCTCTGTTCTGCAGATCCCGACGGCTTCCGAATGTGCTTCCGAGACTTTCCAGCCGCTCGAACCTCGGCTTGGCTTTTCCGAGAGAAACCGAGGGCATCCGCAGCGCCCAGCCCAGCTGCTGAACACGAAGTACGCTTGCGCCTCGGCTCGGGTTTCCCGACAGAACCCGAGATAACCCGAGGAGCACCCGAGTGATGACGTCGCAAAGAGCTCTACGACCTGGGTGCCTCTACCCCCTCCCCCTCCCTCTCTACCCCCTACCCGGGGCAGAGAGAGAGAGAGAGAGGGGGATGGAGGGGATGGAGAGGGGGGAGGAGGGGTGGATGGAGAGGGGGGGTGGAGGGGTGGATGGAGAGGGGCAGGAGAAGGGGGGGGAGGAGAAGGGGGGGAGGGGGCCCTTCCTCCCTCTCTGCCCCTACCTCCCTCTCTGCCCCTACCTCCCTCTCTGCCCCTACCTCCCTCTGCCCCTATTGGGACCTATGGGTGAGTGGAGTATTGCGTTCGAGAACCAGCCCTCCCCATGTGATGCCCCTTCCCCCCCTCAATCTCTACCACCTCCCTCTCTACCCCCTCCCCTCCCCTCCCTCTTCACCCCCCCCTCCCTCTTCACCCCCCCTCTAGCCACGCCTGCGCAGTTGGGGTTATGCGTGAGTGGATAGGGCGGGGGATGAGGTAAAAGGAGCGAATGAATATTAATATAATATCAAGGGGTGTGGGTTATTGTGTGTGGGGGGTGGTTAGTGTGTGTGACGCCGAAGGCCGCCCCCCCCCCCCCCCGCGCAACCGCGGGTTGAGGGGACGCGACCCAACGGGTCCCCCTTGGTCTAGTGTCTACCTAAACGGCCTCCACTCATCCCTCATCCGACCGGCTCTCCCACGGCCACCCTCCCTCAGTCCAGTCCATCACAAGCTCAGTCCATCACAAGTCCACTCCCCACTCATTCCCCTTCCCCGTGCCTCAATGGCGATGAGCTAACAACAGGCCGTAAAATAGATCAGACCCGCGGGCCCCGGGACACTCGAACCACGGGGGGTATCTACGATGAAAGACAAAGAATAGACCGGAACGAGGTACATCGTAACCCGAGTTAGTTTGCTTGCTTATTTATCTATTTATTTACCCGCTTCCGCCGCATCGCCAGCCATGACTACTCAACTACACCTGGCGACCTCAACCACTCCTCTCTTAATCCCCGGCGCCGCCCATCTTCCACGTCGTTTCACCGACACGGCCCCTCTCCTCCAGTCATGTCACCAGCCCTGTTCCTCTCCTTCAGGGAAGAGCGCCAGCCTGGCACCTCCGTAAAGTCACGTCTCTGGTCCCGCCTCCCCTCTCCCGCTCTATGATCTTAGCTCGACACTGGCCCAGCTCCTCTCCCTTCAGCCCGGCCCCAGCACTCTCTTCCTCAGTCATGAGCGCAGGCCTCATACCCACTCTTTTTGGAACTCGATCACTTTGCGACGGTGGAGTTTCCAGGAGCCTCCTCAGCACCCAGTGGTGCAGGAGAAACAGCATATACAGATGTGCAGTGATATAGATATTGTAGTTGGTTCCCTCAGGCCTCACCCGCTCTTGTTACTGCAGTAAATGCTGATAACATTTGTGAGCATCCTCACATTGCACCGTGAAGGACACTATATCAAAACACTTGGGTCAATCAAATAATTTCGGTGGTGTCAAAAGTATCTAAATTTGGAAACTACAGGTGCTGGTTTACAAAAGAAGTGCTGGAGTAAATCAGCAGTTCATTACTGAAGAACATGGACAGGTGATGTTTCAGGTCAGGACTCTTACAGCTGCCCCAGCCCTAAACATCGCCTGCTCATGTTCTCCAGAGATGCTGCCTGACCTGCTAAGTTACTCCAACACTTTGTGTCTTCTATTATTTAAATTTACCTGTTATAAATCCAAAACTGAAATAATGTTCTCAAACTGCAGTTGTTATATATAGGGGTGGTAATATGGCACACCTGCTGCCTCATAATTCAGGCAATCTGCATTCAATGCCAACCTCTGGATCTGTCTGCATGGAATTTGCCATCATCCCCTCCCCTCACCTCCCAATGCAAGTTTCCTCCCACACCCCAAAGCTAGGGAGGTTGGTAAATTACCCCCAGTACGTAGTTGAATGATAGATTCTGGGGCGTGAGCGGTTTTGACGGTAATGAAGGGAGAACAAAATGGGATTTGAGGTATTAATGTGAACAGATGGTTTGTACAGACTGAAGGGCTATTTCTATGCTGCTATGACTATAAAGCACAAACACCTTGGGGCATTTATTTTCAATCTAACCTGTGTTCATTCAATATGGACTAATTATAGCTTCCCAACCTCTGTCAGATCAATGGACGTAACTTCAATCCTCACTTATTTATTATTCAGTATTGGCCAAAGCGCTATTTTGTTTTGCTCAACCAGACAGCTAAACACCAAGCCGCTTTTCATCATCATGGCATGGATCCAAAATATCTAAAGCGCATTGTGCTATTGTGTACACATTATTTCCGGCTGCAAGCCTCAAGAACTCAGACTACACACAAACTCAAAATGCCCCAGAATATTAGGACATTAATGTGGCAGATGGGAACAACTCAATATTGCTTTCTTTAGGCTTATCAGCAGCAATGCTCTGGTGAATGGTGAAGATCGCCAGCTGTGACATTAATTCCTGCCTTTATCAGAGATTGTGATAGTTGCAGTTTGTTACTTCTACAAACTGGTATTTTGTCAACAATTCCATCCAAAGCAACTGTATCTTGTCTTATCACAGTGGCACAGCTTGTAGAGCTATTGCCTTCAAGCATCAGAGAACCAGATTCAATCATGATCTCGAGTGCTGTCTCTGTGGAGTTTGCAAGTTTTCCCTGTGACTGCTTGGCTTTCCTGCCACAAGCAGGTTGGTAGATTAACTGGCCACAGTAAACAGTACCTTGTGTTTCAGAGAGTGGTAGAATCTAGGAAGGAGAAAATAAGAATGTGGGAGAATAAGAAATGGGATTAATTTTGGATTCATGTCAATAGGTGGTTCATGAACAGTGTGGGTATTGGGCTGAGGGGTCTGCTTCCAAATTCTCTCTGACCCTTAATGATGCAAATTTGTGATCAGTCATTGGAGAGCTAATAAAGAAGTTACTCCTTTCATTACAGTATTTTCTAAGCATTTTTTTAACCAAAGAGATTCAAGTGGAAAAATATATTCAAAGACTGGGTTTGTTTTGTTACTAAAATACACTATACGGGATATATTTAATACCCCAGCCACCTTTATCTCAATGTCATAAACCAATCATTACAATTAATTGGTGGTAAATCGATTAAATCCAGTGTACGTCACACCCTTGAAAAGTCACTCTTTTATCTCAGGAACGTCAGTTCTAGGAAAGTACACTACTTGGAAAACCCCCAACATTTTCATATCACTGACAACTGCTAACTTTGCAAATAGTGTCATAAAATAAATTGCTAACCAGATTGAAGGATTTGAAAAGTGAGGCTTCACCTCAAGCCAGACTTAATACACTGGAGGACATCCATAATCACAACCACACATCAATTAGCTCTTTCTTCAAGACAGTGCAGAGCACATGGCAATCCCAAAGAATAACCTTTCAAAGGCAACATATCATTCATCTAAAACTATTCTATAGATCTTTTGGAAATGCCACCAACAGCCAGTTCTTTTCAGTGCCACACTGCACAGCATTGATGAAGGTGTGATTGTGACGTAACAGTGCCATTCATATTTCAAAAAAAGAAGATCCAGCGAGTCCTATAATCACTGTTATGTGGACCGTAGAACCAAAGAAACAACTTTTAGTCAGGATAGCTCACTCAGACGCTATATGTTTTTAATGTCTATTCATAAATATTTTTACAATGAGCTGGATTCTTGGATAAAAGTGATTGACTTTTAAGCAATGAGTAATTGTATATAATTATAGCTTTCCACGACCAGCCCAAATGGCCATTCTTAACATGTGAACGAGATAATAGGTTTCAAATTCCAGCTGAGTTGTGATCTGTAGTAAATATATAAATGAAAATGCAGTAAGAATGGAGTCACCGCTTCGGTGCTAAACAAAAGACTGAATTTAGAGTTAGCAACTATTGTTTTGAGCACCTCAAGTTAAATTTTGATGATTTAGATTTATGCTCACCACAAGCTCTGAGAAATTATAGACTTTTACTAATCATGATCCTGGGGCAGAAAGCACCTTACGAGAGTGGAAATGGTTTCAAGTCCACAGATCCATCCTTCTAATCTGAGGAGGAAGTAGACAGACGATGTTTTGGCCTGAACCCTTCTTCAGACTGTCTGAAATGTCATGTGTCCATTCCCTCTACTGATGCTGCCTGACTCACTGAGTTGCTCTTGCACTTTGTGTTTTGTTCAAGATTCCGGGATCTGCAGTTTCTTGTGTCCCCATTTGTCTAATCTTTTCACTTGTTTCATGATCCGACCACTTTTTTGGCTCAGGATCTTTAGTTCGATGTTCTTTTTCATGACCTGATCTTTAATAAAGGAACCATGCAGTGGAGTTAAACAGTATGAATGCAAAGAGCTGATTAGTTTGCATGCACCAGAGGCAGTTGGGATAGCATCATCGGGAAATAATACGGTGCTGTCAATCAGCAATCTTTCAGTAGCTGTGATCTTACTAACTTCGGACTGTGGAGTCCACTGTTGATCTAGGACTTTGCACCTATTGGGTTCACTTGTCACTGAGAGTGCAGGAGAAGTGGAAAATTCACCCAGCACAGGAACCCTCTCAAACACATGTTTGCTTTCCACCATTCCACAGTTGGGATTCAGGATCTTATCCAATGGTTCATGAAGGACATAAACACTTTGCTGATTGGCTGGAGTTGACTGTATTTTGGGTGCATCCTGGCAGTGACAGTGTCGATCTTCTACTGTATTCTTATGTTCCAGGATGTGGAAGATGGATGGAATAGCGTTGACTTTGAGCCGTTGATGCTGGTCTTCATGACGCTTTTGAAAGCAGTCTTTGGTGAAGTGAGCACTGCACAAAAATGAAAACTTGGTTGGTTTCCAGTCAGTTCGCCCAACAGCATTAACCCACTTTGACAAACGTTTGGTATCCTTCAAAGGGAATCTGGCAAATAAATCAGAGAGGCACATATGAATATAGTTTAAAAATAATTTTGATTATAAATGTTCAGGGGTATTACAATGGCAAACAATACTAAGATAGTTATCTAGTATAAAATTCTGCTTTATTTTAAGATTAGGCTTAGGCTTGTAGAATATTGGGTTGTGTGGATATCCAGTTGAGATGTTTTAAGATAATTTAAAAAACATATTTGGGTTGACAGCAAAAGCGACAAACTTAAAATTAGAGCCGAGCCATTCAAGGATGACAGCAGGAATCTAATCTTCAAATACAGGGCAGTAGAAATCTGAAAACCTCAAATCTGATCTGCGTATGTTCTGTTATCTTACAGAAGAAAATGTCAACGTGTAAATTTCTCAGTCGCTTCATTTGAAGACACTCTAAAAGTTGTTGATAAACTTACATGTTCAAATATTTTATATGGGACATAGTTTAGGTTAATGGGGAAAAGAGGAATATGGACCTTGGATCGTCTACCCACCTGTGAAAAGAGATGGATTTAGCTACTTTCCCCTGCCTATTGGTACAGGAATATGCTGAGCAAGATATGACCATCGCGCAGAGCAATGTAAGGAAATGTACTCAACACAACTCAATCCAGGACCAATAGCAGTCTCCGTACAAGATGGTGGCACCAATCCATCAACCGGTCATTGCCGCCGCAGAACTAGTTGCCGGACACCACTTGCGGCCTCTGTTTCACGTCAACTATAAAATTAAAGAGAGGTCAGCATGTGTGAATGAAACTTATTCCCAATTGATTTAGTTTGCAGCAGACATGCAAACTGATCCGCAATGCTGCCCAAAGATACTAGAGGAGCTATATAATCTTTGATGCTGCCCGCTTCCCGCACGGCATGATGGACTTCCGGCGTGCCACAGCCCGCCCCCTGGCGGGGAGAGCGAGCGGCACAAGCGCGTCCCCTTCTGGGCGGGGCCGGGCGGCGGATTGGCCTGAAGCGGCTGTCACCGCGTTGCCGGGCGGTGCCCAGTGTGGTGGGAGAGGAGTGTACACAATGGATGCAGGTAGGCCCGGGATCCTGCTGCTCCGCTTTCTCGGGGTAACTGGGAGAAGGGCAGCTACGGATGCAGCTCTGTTGCTGAGCATCAGCCAGTGCGTTATTTCCCCCCCTTCCGCGTCTTTGGCCTGAAACGAAACTTGGGCCTGACAGCCAGTGGTGCCGGCTGTCTGCTGCGCTCCTGTCGGCGGCGGGGCCGCACCCGGTCCGCGGCTGCCCCATCTAATTCTCACCCTGCCAAAGTCCCTGTCCTGTCAGCCGACGCCCGCAGGACTCTAGGTACAACGTGTCCGACCGCTCTGTGAGAGCCGGGCGTTGCTATGAAAGCTGGCGAGTCCTTGTCAGCCTGTGGTTCTCAGGAACCCGTTTACTGTGCAACCCATTGTATAAAACTATACCATCCCGACTCTTACCTGTCTCGGTCATCATTCATCAATCTATTGTTCCACTTTCCAACTTGGCCATTGCCAATTCTTGGTCAAAGATTGTTCTTTTCGCACTGTACACCGGTACTTTAAATGTACATTGCGTTACCATGTTATTGTTGAAGTCTCTCCTGTAGTAGTTTCACTCGGATTCAATTGAGGTGTTTTGTGGCGTACCCTGTCGTTTAATGCAAAGTGCTAGTCTCAGCTTAAATTGCACAATATTTATCTTTGCCTTGTATGTCGAGTTCCTGCGGAAACTTACTGCGTGGCAGGATTGCACATATGATTCCTTGTATAATGTTACTTCTCTCACGGATTTGTTCATCTGAGCCCATGTGTTGTTACTTTGAGGTGAGAAGGAAAGAACAGTCCAGAGTGCTGGTCACCTTGGACTGTTTTTTTTAGCACTTGATGGTGAAGGCTCAGAATCTGTTGTGAAAGGGGTATTTCAGGAAGAAAATAAAATGGCACACAAATAAAGCTGTCTAATATAAAACAAAACATTTAAACATTTTGCTGATGGTATTTTTGTTATACAGAATTTTTCCTGAGATGTCTTCTAATATGCACTAAATAAAATGTGCTCTTTTGGTTCTCTGAAAATGTCTTCATTTCTTCGTGATCTATGTCACACTGACAAGCCAAATTAATGGCCATCCCTTGTTACCGCAAGGACGTTGAGTCAACTGTACCAACTGGATCCTTGCATTTCCATTTTTGTGCAAATTCTCTGGGGTGTCCTTTAGTGGAATATACTGTAATTGGTGAGTAGATTTTTTTTGTCTCAGTCCCGGCAAGAGACCCTGAAGGCAGTGCCTGCTTTTGTAATGTGCTTGCTTTGTCATTTGAAAACAAAATACTGCAGCTACTGAAAATATTTAGGATCTGCAGGAAGTGAGTTAATATTTCAGATGAATGAATTTTCATTAGAAATCAGTAGTCTGATATTCTTATGAAATTAAACCGATGACCCCTCCTGCAAACTACCAGTGCATTTTTAACTGCCCAATCGTCTTGTCCTTCAAAGTAGGTAGCTTCCATTCAAAGCTTCATGTTTGAATATCTCTGGTCCAGTTCTTGTCATGGTGCAGCAAATAAACAGCTTTAACAAAATTAAGCAGTAGCCTTCTGATCATGTAATTCCTCCACCCACCTTTATTCATTTGCAACCGTTCGGGATGGTTGGCAACCTCCTCCATCATCTTAATTAGATTTTGCAGAATTTTTAATATACTGGCCTGATTCTATTTTTATTTATCCATTCACACCCAGGAGATCTCCTAAAATGACCTCTCTACCCACTTTGGCATTTATTCCAGACCTCCCCCAACAATCTAGTAGTAGTAGTAGTAGTAGTAGTAGTAGTAGGCCCCATTCGGTCATGACTGACTATGGGTGATGCATCCTAGTCGGATGCAAGCCTGGGCGATGTCATATGGAGGACAGGCTGTTGCCCATGCAGCACGTCCCCCCTCTCCACATCGCTGATCGATCCAAAGGAACAGCAGGGCCATTACAGTTTGGCACCAGCGCCGTCGCAGGAGCTGCCAGAGCGAGGTTATAGACACCGACGAACTGCCTTAGGAGCTCCGACTCCGGATTCCCAACAATCTAAGCATGCCTCTTTTTCTAATCTACTTGTCCTTCAGCCTCATCATCTAAATTCAACGTTCTTGGGCTGAAAGTAACTTAAATGAGTCAAGAGTCAATAATGTTTTATTGTCATATGTCCCAGATAGAACAATGAAATTCTTATTTGCTGCAGCACAACAGAATATGTAAACATAGTACACTGTAAACACTGTAAACAATATGATAAACGAGAGAAAATAAAGTTCAGTTAATATATACTCACACACACACACACACACACACACGTGTCATTTTACAATACTGGAGCGTTTTTGACGAACAAGATTAATATTTTACACCAATACACTGTTCTTAACAAAAATCTACCCATCGTGTGAAACCATATAAATAGCAGACATAACTTAGATAACTTCAAGACCGAAAGTCAAAAACTTTTTTTGTAATAGACAAATTTTCATCGTTTTCCCACCATTTTGGAGACCTAAAGTGTGACATTAAAAACTCTGCCATATTTAGTGATGAATATTTAATTCATAAATAAACTTCATATGGCCCCTCATACATATATGTTTTGATAATCCTCTCTCCTCCCCCCTCTCTCCCCCCCTCCTCTCTCTCCCCCCCCTCCTCTCTCTCCCCCCCTCCTCTCTCTCCCCCCCTCCTCTCTCTCCCCCCTCCACTCTCCCCCCTCCTCTCTCCCCCCTCCTCTCTCCCCCCTCCTCTCTCCCCCCTCCTCTCTCCCCCCTCCTCTCTCCCCACTCCTCTCTCCCCCCTCCTCTCTCCCCCCCTCCTCCCCCCCCTCCTCCCCCCTCCTCTCTCCCCCCCTCCTCTCTCCCCCCCTCCTCTCTCCCCCCCTCCTCTCTCCCCCCCTCCTCTCTCCCCCCTTCCTCTCTCCCCCCCTCCTCTCTCCTCCCCATCTCTCTCCCCCCCTCCTCTTTCCCCCCTCTCTCTCCCCTCCTCTCCCTCCCCCTCCTCTCTCTCCCCCTCTTCTCTCTCCCCCCTCCCCTCTACTCTCTGTCCTCTCTCCCTCCCCCCTCTCCCCATCCCCCCCTCTACCCCTGCTCTACCCCTCTCCCTCCTCTCTTCCCCCTCCTCTCTTCCCCTCCGCTCTCTCCCTCCCCCTCCCCCCTCTGCCCCCCTCCCCACTACCCCCCTCCTCCAACCCCCCTGCCCCTCTCCCCTCCACCCCCTCCCTTCCCCGCACTCCCCCCTCCTCTCTCCCCCTCCTCTCTCCCCGCCTCTCTCCCCCGCCTCTTTCCCCCCTCCTCTCTCCCCCCTCTCCCCTCTTCTCTCCCCCCCTCCCTCTCCCCCCTCCCTCTCCCCCCTCCCTCTCCCCCCTCCCTCTCCCCCCTCCTCTCCCCCCTCTCCTCCCCCCCTCCTCTCCCCCCTCTCCTCCCCCCCTCCTCTCCCCCCTCTCCTCCCCCCCTCCTCCCCCCCTCCTCTCCCCCTCCCCCTCCCCCCCTCCTCTCCTCCCCCCTCCCCTCCCCCTCCTCTCCCTCCTCTCCCCCTACCTCGCCCCCTACTCCCCCTCCCTCCCCTCCCCCCTCTCCCTCCCCTCCTCCTCCCATCTCCCCTCTCACCCTCCACCCCTCTCTCCCTGTCCCCCCTCCTCTCTCCCTCTCCCCCCTCCTCTCCCTCTCCCCCCTCCTCTCCCTCTCCCCCCTCCTCTCTCCCTCTCCCCCCTCCTCTCTCCCTCTCCCCCTCCTCTTTCCCTCTCCCCCTCTCCCTCCTTCCCCCCTCCCCCTCCTGCGCACACACACACACACACACACACACGTAGTGCAATAATAATAATAATAGTCTATTGTAATTCAGAGCTTATATGAGGTTGTAGTGTTTAATATCCTGATGGCTGTAGGGAAGAAACTGTTCCTGAACCTAGACGTTACAGTTCTAAGACTTCTGTACCTTCTTCCCGAAGGCAGGGGTGAGATGAGTGTGTGGCCAGGATGGTGTGGGTCTCTGATGATGCTGGCTGCCTTTTTGAGGCAACGACGCCGACAAATCCCTTCGATGGTGTGGAGGTCAGAGCCGGTGATGGACTGGGCAGTGTTCACAACTTTTTGCAGTCTTTTCCGCTCCTGGATGTTCAAGTTGCTGAACTAGGCCATGATGCAACCAGTCAATATGCTCTCTACTGTACACCTGTAGAGGTTTAAGAGAATCCTCTCTGACATATCGAATCTCCCTAATCGTCTCAGGAAGTAGAGGCGTTGATGTGCTTTATTTATAATTACATCAGTGCTGGGTCCAGGAAAGATCTTTGAAAATATGCACGCCCAGGAATTTAAAGTTTATTTATTTATTTATTTATTTATTTTTATATTTATAGATAGAAAAAAGAAAGAAAGAAAGAAAAGAAATTAGAAAAATAGAATAAACTATCAATAATACAACTTAGGAGATAGGTCTGTAGGTCAGAGAACGTAACTATTCATCTAGTCCTGGATTCAGGTTTCAGTCAGGCTTCCGCGCCGGCCCAATCTACCCCTTCAAATAATCTATAAATGGAGATGGAATTTAAAGTTTTTGACTCTTTCCACCATCGTCTCGTTGATATAAACAGGATTGTGGGTCCTCATCCTTCCTCTTCCAAAGTCCACAATCAGTTCATTGGTTTTGCTGATATTGAGAGCAAGGTTGTTGTGCTGGCATCATTTGGTCAATCGGTCGATCTCACTTCTGTAATCTGACTCATCACCATCTGTAATTCGTCCAACAACGGTGGTGTCGTAGGCGAACTATGTAGAGTTTTTACTAATACAATCATATCTCAAACGTAGCTTTGACCACTTTCTTACGGGCTTAAGGGTTTACCTCCACCCCATCCTTTTCTGTGGACATGCTGTTGATGTCCAACATCAGCACTCCATCACAAAATTGGTGCCTTTCAACAGCTCCACTCACTTTAGCTTGTCAAATAATTGCTTTGTATCCTGCAGTTAAATATTGCAGTTGCCTGAGAGTGACAATTTGGTTGCCACCTTTGGCCCTGTGATGATGATTTTCTTTGGAACCTCTGCATTATGTAAATCACATGTTGCTACTTCTGTCATTTGACTTAACCCATTTGTTGCTGAAACCTTTGTTAGTCAACACTTGAGTTTTCCAGTAAAAAAATAAAGTGCTTCAGATACTCGACAGGTCAGACAACATGCATATAAGGAGAAACCAAGTTCATGTTTCAGGCTGCAGACCCTTTATTCAAACTCAGAAAGTAGGGAAAAATAATTAGGTTTAGTTTGCAAAGAGGATAAAGGAGAAGACAGTACTAAGGAACTATCTCTGATCGGGTGAAGCCAAGTTTGCTATGATGATAGATTAATAAGGAGAAGGAGAGAGAAAAAAACAGACAAGGGGACATGTAAATGCTGTGAAATATGGGTTGCAGTTATAGAAATTGCCTAGCAGATCAGACTTCATAGATGGCCACTTTGTGGAACATTGCCTGCAATATACAGGGATGACCATGTGCTTCTAGTTGTCTGTCATTTTAATTCTGCATACACTCCCATTCTGACTTTTCTGTCTGGTATCCTTCACAGTTCTAACGATAGCCTGAAGAACAGCATTTTATCTTTCATCTGGGCATGTTGAGCCTTTCGGACTTTATCTAAATAAAAAAATGTAGTTAACTTTCCCTGCTTTAGAATAGGCCATTTCTTCTATCAGCCACCTGTGCAATTTTTAAAAAGTGTTAAATTCTAGTAACCATTGCTACAAAGCTGCCAGATTGATATGGTCAACTCTCAAATGTTTTTTTGAGAGCTATTCAATTCAAGCAAGATCATATATGGGAAATAAATGTTGCCCTTAAAAGAATAAATAGAAGGGAGACACAAAATGCTGGAGTAACTCAGCGGGACAGGCAGCATCTCTGGAAAGAAGGAATGGGTGCGTTTTGGTTGAGACCCTTCAGAAAAAGAAAACTGTATAATATTCAATTGTCTATTTTAAATTTGCATGATATAACCGTGTAGACATACAGATTAGCATCTAGAAAATGAGGGCATTCTAAACTTGGTAACTTCACCTCATGAACAGTTCCCAATCTGTCCATGTGATTGAACGATCGACAGAATTGAAAATCTCAGGATGATCCTACACAGATTAGAGTATGATAATTCAACAACTTCCTCCTTGAGTTTGATGGAATATCATGTAGGTGCCAGGTGGACAGTGTTGCAAATGCCTATTTGTATGACTGTCTCCACTGAATAGGCCATCTATCTCGCATTATCAAGCTCTGGTTCAGAATAGGATCCTTGTGGAACTCTGCTACCTGTTTCGTACATACACTTAGTCAACTTCACTGCAGGGGGTAGACTTGTGGTAATGGAAAAAGCAGACAGTCCCTTCACTTTTAGGCAGCAGGATCTTTTTAGATTACCAAAGGACTTTTAGGTTCGTTTAGACTTTTTTTAGAAATACAGTGTGCAACAGGCCCTTCGGCCCACCGATGTTCACACTGACCATCAAATCACCTGTTCAAATTAGTTCCATGTTATTCCACTTGTTCATCCACTCCCTTGGGGCACTTTATAGCGTTCAATTAACCTACAACCCATAAATATTTAGGATGTGGGATGAAACCAAAACATCTGGAGGAAACCCATGTGGTCACAGGATGTGCATGCGAACTCCACACACAGCATCCAGGTCTTGATTGAACCCGGGTCTCTGGCACTGTGATGCAGCAGGTCTACCAGCTTCACCACACACAGTGCTGCTGCCTTTTATGCTACAATCTGTTGTCTAAGAGCAATTTACAGTGCATGAATTATGCTTGATCTAATGGAGTAACTCATTTAATACCATTTCTACTGAACAACAGCGGGATAGACCAACTCCAGCATATCACGTTGCTAGATGCACAGAGTGTACGTTCGGATTTGACCAACTGGTCAATAGCCGACACAAACAGAAAATGATTCAGCGCACATTAGAGTCCAGATGATCAGTGGGTTGATTAGTGCCCACTTCATTCAGTTTTCTGTGCCACTGTTATTTAGAAAGACTTTAAGGATGACTCGTTTGACTGTGGCTAGTTTCAGCCAAGGCCCTTCATACTATTTTATCTGCAATGTATTGGGCAGTGAATAACAAAGCCCTTGCAACTACAAGGATGCTGACACCGATTACTAGTAGTATCTTGAAAGAGTATTTTCTCTCATCTAGAAAAGGAGCAAAAAAAATGGTCTTGGTAATGTTGCACATCACCCAAGAAAAAATTAAACAAAAGATATCCATTAAACCAATACAGATAGGACTAACTCACAAAGCACTTGAACAAGACCCTGACACAAAACTTATTCCATCAATGGAGTGGTCCAAAACACTTGCTATCTTGTGCATTACCTGGACTTATGCATTATCAATGCCTATCCTTTGCTCTGGTTTATTCTTCAGAAGATTGACCTCTGAACCAATGTAAAAGCACAGTCAATTTTATTCAGTACTTGTTAGTCCTGTTAGTATTTTGTGTTATGGTGTTTCCTTGTGGTGAGTGTGTCCTGACTCCTAATCTGCAGTTTCGAGTGGAAGAAACTTGTGGCTGGTTGATGGGACTTAACAGAAACCATCAGAAGCTCAAGAATGTCTTGAATAATCGGTACTGTATCCTTCTATACACTTGAAATTACTTTTCACAGTGTTTTTGGCACTTAGATGGTTCTGATCCATGATTATACTTAGATAAGTAGGTTTAAAAGCACATTTGCTCGAGGATCAAAACACCAGGGTCTGTCTGGGAAAAAGACTGTTCACCTTATCTATGCTGCCCTTGATTTTATGTATCTCTACAAGGTCACCCATCAGCCTCTTGTGCTCAGGTTAAAAAGTGGTTAAAGCAGTTAGCAAACAGGAACTCCAGCAGGCCTTAGCAGACGGAGGGCAAGTGTTTGGCAAAACATTTGTCTATTTTACTTGGGTAGCCTAAAACCAAAAGATATGAGCATTGAATTCTCCAATTTCAAGTAATAACCCCTTGTCCCTCATTCTGTCTCCTGCCCTGGGGTGCACACATTTCTCCAACCATCTCCCATCACCTTAGGCACTCTGCTCCTTTCCTCTCCTCCAATCATCTCCCATCCTCAAGTCCCATATTTTCCTTTTCACCCCCTCTTTCCCCTCCCCCTATCTCCTTCCATCCTTATTCCTCTCTCTGTATTTGCTCCTCCTTCTTTTCTTATCAGATACCCTTTATCTCACTTTCACCTCTAGCCTTTGTAAGCTATTCCAACCATCTGCTAATCACCCCCCTCACCTATATCCACATATCACTTGCTAGGTTTTACCCCACCCCCACCCTTTCCAGCTTCCCCCTCCCTACACCATCAGTCTGAAGTAGGGTCCTGATCCAAAACATCATCTGTCAATTCCCTCCAGATGTGGCCTGTTCTTCCAGCATTTTGATTTTAACTTAAATGTATTACTTTGTTGTTCTCTAAATTGAATTACATCCACCATTTCACTATCCTCCTTCAGGTTTAATCACTTGCCTAAGTTTTGTGTAGTTTGCAGATTTATACAATACAAAACTCTGTGGAACTTGGTGTCAGCATCCACCTCTGCAACTGGATCCTCGACTTCCTGACCAACTGACCACAATCAGTGATGATAAGTAACAAATCATCCTCTAGGATAATTTTCAGAAGGCCCCACAGGGATGCATTCTCAGCCCCCTTCTTTACTCCTTATACACTCATACCCTTATACCGTTCTTTACTCCTTATACACTCATGACTGTAACCAAATACCAATCCAACTCAATTTACAAACTTGCAGACAACATCACCATAAGGGGCTGGATATCATATAACGATGAGATATAGTACAAGGGAACAATCTCTCCCTCAATGTCAGTAAGACAAAGGAGATTGTGATTGACTTCAGGAAGCGACGCAGTACACACACCCTGGTATACATTGATGGCGCCAAAGTAGAGATGGTCGAAAGCTTCATGTTCCTAGGAATAAATATCACCAGCAATTTGTCCTGGATCGGCCACATCGAAGATATAGCCAAGAAACCATATCAACGCCTCTACCTCCTTAGAAGGCTTAGGAAGTCCGCCCCAGCAACCTTGATCAACGTCTACAGATGTGCCATAGAAAGCAATTTATTGGAATGCATCACAGCCTAGTTTAAGAACAGTTCCATGCAAGACAGCTAGAAATTGCAGAGAGTTGTGGACGTAGCCCAGACCATCATGCAAACCAACTTCCCTTCCATTGACTCCATCTACACTTCACAATGCCTTGGCATGGCTACCGGCATAATCAAGGACCAGTTTTAACCTGCTCACTTCCACTTCTTCACTCTCCCATCAGGCGAGAGATACAGAGGTGTGAAAAAATATATCTTCAGACTCGGGGACAGTCCTCTCATCAGCTAGAGTGTGGTCCTTATCTCTCATCTATCTTAGTGGAGACATTTGAACCATCTTTAATGGACAGTGCACAGTCCGTTATCTGTGCACTGTGGACGGCTTGATTGTAATCATTTATAGTCTTTTTCCTGCCTGGATAGCACCCAAACAAACGTTTTTCACTGTACCACGATACATATGACAATAATATACTAAACTACACATCTCCGCCCAAGACATTTGCAAATGTGAGTAAGACCTCGCGTAAGTTCTGCATGATCTCGGACAATTCAGACAAAATTGTGAAAAAATAACATCCATATTTTGTTAAATGCAGAAATCTTTAACATTAATTTTGGAGCAAGGGACTTTGTCGATTTATGAATGTAAAATAAATTGAGGGACATGAGGATATTGGCAGTAAAATGGTGTACAGGTAGAAGATCAACATGATCTTGTGAAATATCCTACTATTACTTATATGCAAAATGTTATCCTGTTAAGTATCCAGTTATGTCAAGAGTCTAGATTCAGTTTGGCACAAGTAATTTCTATGCGATTTTTTAAACTCTCCTGATTTTCAAATATGTGGCCTGATTTCCATTTCTGTTATAAACAAGACATTGGTCTTAAAACCTTATGTTCTGCTGTAACTTGCTTTCCAGAGAGTTCTGGCTTTGGCTGGCTAATCTTTCCCTTGGCAAGTGTGTACCCAGGAAATATTCAAATCGTCGAGGTTGTCCATAGTTTAATTACAATTTTGCCTGACAGTTTTGCCCTGTAGGAGATGAATTATTCTGTGCTGTGAGATTCTTCTGTAATGTGTATTGAGCCATAGTTCCCAGGATACACATTACACCAAATGGTAAATATTTTTCTTCAGATTTGTGCTGACTCCAGTTGTGCAGGAGAGCATTACTGTGGACTTGTTCATTTTATAATGGTGTTTTGCACGAATGTCTTGCTGTTATTACGCAGTCGTTTTTTCTTTTAACTGTCTTGCAGACTTTTATGTGTAATTTATGTATAATTTATGTTTTTGCGTATTCTCTATGAGCCTGTGATGCTGTTGCAAACAACATTTTTATTGTGCCTGTACATTGTGCATAAGATAATAATCTTGACTTTTTACATTATTACTGTCAACATAGAACATTGAAAGTACAGCACAAAAATAGTCTCTTTGGTCCATAATATCTGTGCCGAACATAATGCCAAGACAAACTAACTACATCTGCTTACACATGATCCATACCCTTCTATTTCCTGCATGTCCATGAGTCTATCTAAAAATCTCTTAAACACCTCTATCATATCTGCCTCCACTACCATCCCTGGCATGGATGGTGGTAGAGGTAGCCACCAGCTCCTGTGTTCAAAAAACCCCAGCCCTGCACATCTTATTAAAACTTTTCCCCTCTCACCTTAAAATTATGCCCTCTAGTCTGACATTTCCACCCTGGGGAAAGATTCTGTCACCCCTGTCTATGCTTTTCATAATTTAATATACTGTACTTCTATCAGGTCTCCCCTCAACCTCTGCTGTTCAAGAGAAAACAATCCAAATGTGTCCAACTTCTGCTTGCAGCTAATACCCCCTAATCCAGGCAGCATTCTGGTAAACCTCTTCTACACCCTCTCCAAAGCCTCCCCATCATTCTTGTAATGGGACAACCAGACCCCATGCAATACTCCAAATTGACTCAACCAAGGTCTTATAGATCTGCATCATGACTTCCTGACTCTTATACTCAATGCTCCAATCAATGATGGTGAGCATATCATGTGCCTTCTTTACCTGTCTATTTATGTGTTACCACCTTTGGGATGCTATGGACCTGGACTCAAAAATCCCTCTTCACATCAATGCTGTCAACCAGATATCTTCCCCTTACATTCAACCACCCAAAGTGCAACACTTCACAATTGCTCAGATTAAACTCCATCTGCTATTTCTCTGCCCATTTCTGTAGTTGATCTATATCATGCTGTATACTTCCACAGCCTTCCTCACTGTCTGCAACTCCAGCAAACTTACTAACTAACCCACCTACATTTATTTACATACATATATTGAATACATATATTTACAGGGATTCTAGGTGAGACAGTGATTCACATGCACCTTCTCTAACATTTACTGCATTCGGTGTTCCTGATATGGCTTTTTGTTTATTGGCGAGACCAAGCTTACTCCCGGCGACCGCTTTGCCCAACACTTGCACTAGGTCCACCAAGGCCTACTGGATCTCTCGGTGGCTCACTATTTTAGCTCCCATTCCCATTCCCATACTGTCCTGGGCCTCTTCCAATGCCAGAGTGAGGCCACACACAAACTGGAGGAACAGCACTTCATATTCTGCTTGGGTAACTTACAATCCATCAGTATGAACATTGAATTCTCCAATTTTAGGTAACTACCCACAAATATCCCCCTTCCCTCTCTCCTTTCACAAAATGCTGGAGTAACTCAGTGGGACAAGCAGCATCTCTGGAGAGGAATGGGTGATGTTTCGGGGCGAGACCCTTCTTCAGACTGAGTCAGAGGAGAGGGAAACTGATATAGATGGGTGCAAAGAGAATGTAAGGTGTGAAAACGATAGAACAAAGCAGACAATGCTCAAGGAAATGTAGAATGGTCATTGTTGGCTGAAGGGAAGATGACAACAAGGCATACAAACAGTAAAATTAATCAGTGAAACTAGTGGGAGAACTAGGGTGGGAGGGAGGGAAAGTAAGGGTTACTTGAATTTTGAGAAATCAATATACTGCTGGGTTGTAAGCTGCTCAAGTGAAATATGAGGTGCTGTTCATCCAATTTGTGTTTGGCCTCAATGTCTTTCATTCATTTGTTCTATCTCTCTATCTAGCAATGTTACAACATTTTGAGATTTAAAAAATCAAGTCTGCAATTTATCCCATCAGATAAAGCATAAAAATAAGTTTAATTTGACACCTAATTCACTTTCATATCTTCAGTATTAAAAAAGTTATGGCCATTTTCATACTCGGAAATTAGCATCTTGTTCCCTATTGCTTTTCCATTGACTTAACTCAACAGCTGTGATCAAGGACAGTCAAAAGCCCATAACTTTCTTAAAAATTAAGAGAACTAAATGAAATTTTCAGTTATTATAGATTGAAGCATTCTGAAACAAATATGAAACAATCTTACTTGGATGACCTGAAATTAAAGCAAATTTTTTTTTTATACCCAATTGTAGCTAATTACAAAATTCAATTACTAGGTCTAAACATCTATCCATTTCTTAAGAAAAAGTTAACATTTTTAAATAGCCTAAGTGTTCAAATAACATTCACACAAGAATTCACAATATAACATGATTTTTAAATCTCATTGTCATGAATTTATAGGCCAAATGGAAGGAATTTAGTGTTTAATTCCCGTAAATTAATGGCCATTTAAATCATCTTGCGAGTGAGATTTTGTGGAACGCGATCGTTTGGAACGTTGCATGCAGTGAATTTAAACCCCATATCAGCAGGAAAAACACTGCCGGTTCGTATATTTACATAATGACATTTTCGCAACGTGAAATTTTGATTAAAGGCATCCTTAGAAGCAAGTTTATATATAAAATAAACGGCTTTCCTTTACCGTGCGTGTAATCCGTCCCCGTTGTCGGCGTTGACGGCTTTAGAAGATTATTTTTAATTTACTCCTGTTCGTAAAATATCCAGTGCAGTTTAAAAGACTTAATAAAACGGCAGTCGAACCGATTATTCTTTAGCCGCTAAACAGCCTGACAGACATCGATTTGAATAGGCTGGAGAAACAAGGCATTTTAAACCCGCCCCCCTCTCAAAGGCGCCAAAGTCGCGCACACGGGCAGTGACAGAACTGCAGCGCCGCTGAAGGTAAGTTTTGTAACATACCTACTATATCATGGTCTATACATCTCGTTTCCCTTTCCCCTGACACTCGGTCTGAAGAAAGGTCTCAACCTGAAACGTCACCTATTCCTTTTCTCCAGAGATGCTGCCTGACCCATTGATTTACTCCAGCTTTTTGTGTCTACGGTTTAAACCAGCATCTGCAGTTCCTTCCCACACTAAAGGTCATAATCTCAACATGAACTCTCTTGTTATCTGCCTGTAGATGCTTCTTAACCTTCTGAATATTACCAGCATTCTTCATTTTGGGATGTCCGATATATGCAGTGGTTTGTTTCTCAAGGTTCTGGCAATTTCCTCCTTTTTTTAAGCTATTTTACTTTTTTTAAATTTTCATCTGCTACACAGGGTCACCTGCATTTGACAAGGTTAAACCATCATCACTACAATACTATAGATAGACTCGAAATGCTGGAGTAACTCCATGGGACAGGCAGCATCTCTGGATAAAAGGAATGGGTGACTTTTCACGTCGAGACTCTTCTTCAGACAGGTCTTGACCCGAAACATCACCCATTCCTTCTATCCAGAAATGCTGCCTGTCCCGCTGAATTACTCCAGCATTTTGTGTCTATCTTCGGTCTAAACCAGCATCTACAGTTCCTTCCTACAACATCACTATCCTACTTGAGTCACTCTGTCTCTTGATCACCTCGGTAATTTATAACATGTTGGAGTTCCATTTCTCTCTCCATGAGTGCTATCTGGCAATATTTTCAGCATTATCTGTTAACTTAGTCCCCCTGGTTCCACCCCATCAGCCGTCGCATACAGCACATAACCCTCCGACATTATCGCCACCTACAATGGGATCCTACCGCTAGCCACATCTTCCCATCTCCACACCTTTCTGCTTTCCGCAGACACCGTTCCCTTCGCAACTCCCTGGTTAACTCGTCCCTTTCCACCCAAACCACCCCTTCCCCAGGTACTTTCCCCTGCAACTGCAGGAGATGCAACACCTGTCCCTATACCTCCCCCCTCGACTCTGTTCAAGGACCCCGACAGTCTTTTCAGGTGAGGTAGAGGTTCACTTGCACCTCCTCCAACCTCATCTACTGTATCCGCTGTTCCAGGTGTGGACTCCTATATATTGGCGAGACCAAGCGCAGGCTCGACGATCGTTTTGCTGAACACCTCCGCTCAGTCTGCCTAAACCTACCCGATCTCCCGGTTGCAAAACACTGTAACTCCCCTTCCCATTCCTATACTGACCTTTCTATCCTAGGCCTCCTCCATTGTCAGAGTGAGACTCAGCACTAATTGGAGGAACAGCACATCATATTTCACTTGGCAGCTTATACCCCAGTGGTATGAACATTGACTTCTCTAACTTCAAATAACCCATGTTTTCCCCTCTCTCCATCCCTCCCCAGTTCTCTGACCAGTCTGACTGTCTCCGAGTACATTTTATCTCTATTTGCTTTGTTGTTACCTTCTCCCAGCCAATAATGATCTATTCTACATTGCCCTTGAACTACATCCCCTTCCTTACACTTCCTTATCTATGTATCTCCTTCTCCCCTGACATAGTCTGAAGAAGAGTCTCGACCCGAAATATCACCCATTCCTTCTCTCCAGAGATGCTGCCTGTGTAAAAGTTCACTTAAAAAGATAGACAAAGTACAAATTCTTAAGACCATACAAAGCTTTAATTTAACGTCTGACGGGTGTGGACCTAGAGACCCAGAGGCAACAGTTTTACCTCCAAATCTCCAGCAGCACACACACAAAGAAATACCAGAAAACAGGGGTTAATATACGTTCAGCCACCTCCAAATATGGAGTCGTTTTTCACTCTTTGCCAAAAGCCAGTCATCCCAATGGCATCCTCTGGCCCCTTCTTATCTGATTAACCTCTTCAACTTACATTAAAAAAACTTGTACGAGAGCTGTGAACTATTAAACTTACGTTAAAAAAAACCTTGTCATGATGATTTTTGTCCAAATCCCATCATGCAACACAATTGGCTTTTTACAACAGGAATGCTTAAATATGACAACAATCAATTAATAACTAACTCTTTCACCTGTCCCGCTGAGTTACTCCAGCATTTTGTTGCTATCTTCAGTTAAACCAGCATCTACACTAGACCTTCTGATCACGTGTTAAAATTGAGATTTTACAAGTGCAATGTGAAGTGCTCCAAGATTAGATGTTGTATTCCCTCTGTTCACTTCTAACTTGTCAAAAATTTTTTAATAAGCTCTGTGGTCGACAATGTAAGCTGATGAACTACCTCCAGAAAGGTTTCTTTTGCTTTCATGTTATTAGTATAATTTTTTAATGGAATGTGGTTATTTAAATTGTTAATTACTGATTACAAGGGGAATATTAAATAGAATGTCAGACATTGCAGTCAAAATATTTTACTGCAAATACCATTATAGTTTATGTCTACTAAATTGAGATTGTTAATGTTGAGCGGTAATTGCTGTATCTGTTAAGCCATCCACCCTGGACAATGTCTCATTAAAGAGAATAACAGCACAGAAGTCTGTAATTTGAGTAGTGAGTGAAAGAGATGTGAGCAATGCATTCCTAGCCTTCAGGTGCAGGAGCTATCAATTTACTATCATCCGAAGGACAGTGATCCAGGTTTCTGTTGCGAATTTCATGATATCAACATGATGAATAGGATTTTACAAACAATGGAAGTGTAAGTTCTGGCTAATATTTGTGGTTCTATTTAGTTATTTTTAAAGAGTCAAAGCAGGGAACAGTCTGGTGTGACATTGTGCAGTTTAAAAGGATTTTGAATTGGTGTTCCGTAGATTCATGTCGTATTCAAAGACATAAAGCAACCATCAATAGCGCAGCACATGTGGGCCAGATGAATGATGAATCTATATTCTGATCTACACGTCCCTTACATAGACCTTCTGAGACAGCAGAACCAGAGGATGCTGCATGTGAAGTTGGTGGTGGTGGGACTGGGCGGGGCGGGGTGCAAGTAGGAGTGGTGTAAAATTCAAAACTAATCTGCAAAATCAATATTTCTGTTGCCCTCCATAGGCAGATGTCTACGTTTCACAAAAACTATATATATAAAAGGACAAATATAATAACTCAACTGGGAGGGTGGTTACCTAGTGCTGTATAACAATCAATTTAGTGTGCATTTCCTCTCAGTGAAACACTGACTTTTACTGACATTGTTGCTCAGTTTATTCTACCTCAGTTCAAATTTCTTGCAACTGGCTTGTACATATAAACTTAGTAGAAGAAATTTGAACTGATACAATAATAGAAAATGCTGTAAACATTCGGCAGAACAGGCAGCTTGAGCTATCGAATATTTCTAGCATTTTCTGCTTTCATTGCAGATTTCCATCATCTCCAGTTTATTGACTTTTATTTCTTGAGCAGATTAAAATTTGTAGACAAATTCAATTGCAAATTAATTTCTAAAAAAAGGATAATGTGAACTATTCAAATCAAGAACTTTACTCATTGTTCCTTTGTCATGTTTTCATTTTAGTTTGTTGAATACATCCTAATAAAATCTGAGAACATTATTTATTATATTCATTAGGAAGGTTTTTAAGGTTTTATTGTAGAAGTCTCCTGGGGATAGAATTTTCTTGTATTTATAAAAGCATGGGCTTTGTAGGGATAGTCAACATGGCTTAATGTGGAGGTAGTTGTGACTTACGAATGTGGTTGAGTTTTTTGAGCAGATGATGAAAATGAATAATTCAGGTAGGGCATTGGATGGTGTCTACATGGATTTTAGTTCTTTAAAATAAACCCGTGGAATATTTTATATTCACCTCAGAAAACAGACCTGATCAAACGTGGGCAGCACAGTTGCTCGTGGAGCTGCTGCCTCAAAGCTCAGCGACCTAAGTTCGATAGTCGACCTCCAGTGCTGTCTGTGGAGTTTGCTGTCCTTGTGAGCTCTGGTTTTCGTCCAGGTGCTCTTTTTTTCACAATATCATTAAAGCTTGGTCAGTTAATAATTGGCCCTTGTAAATGCCCTGAATGTAGGTGAGGGGTTGGGGGTAATTCATTGAAAGGACAGGTTACTTTCAAGAGAGATGCTTTCAAGAGAGAGCTAGATAGGGCTCTTAAAAACAGCGGAGTCAGGGGATATGCGGAGAAGGCAGGAACGGGGTACTGATTGGGGATGATCAGCCATGATCACATTGAATGGCGGTGCTGGCTCGAAGGGCCAAATGGCCTACTCCTGCACCTATTGTCTATTGTCTACTTGGAAAATTATTGGGGGAATGGGTTGTAATGTGAGCTGGCATAGTCTTAAATGAGCTGAGTGGCCTTCATCTATGTTGTGTGGAATTCTGGATGCTGCTTAGATAGTGCAGCATTGGAGTGTTAGTTTGGATTATGTAGTTCTGACCATCTGACTCAAACAGGAATGTGGCCACTGACTGTTATTGAGTAATACATCAATGGAGCTCTTACATCAATCTACCCAGTATCTGCTGAACTCTAAATTATGTGTCCTTGACAAGAGTTAAAATATGGCTTCACTAGCCAAATGTACAAGTAGTATTATACCAAAAAAGCTGTTTCATTGTCCATTTCCAACTGCTTAGAAGGCCTTAAAAAATAACTGTGGAGCTACCTTTGGTGCCTAAAGTGCCTGGATAGGCACTTTCGGTTCCCTTTGAAAGATGTTAAAGCATCAGCTGAATTCTTGCAACATTTTGCTGATGGTAATTTTCTTTCTCATGAATCCACAATTTGCCATGGTGGGTTCTCCAGCATAATAATCATTCTGCCTGGGAATTAAGAAGATGCGCACTTTGATAGTAATTAGGATATTAATAATAATAATAATACATTTTATTTATATAGCGCTTTTCAGGACTCAAAGTCGCTTTACATTGAGAGTCAAGAATAAACAAAACAAAATAGAGCAGTAAGACAGAAATGCAAAGGGGAGGGGAACATGGGACTAAGGGTATGCAGAGGTGAAGAGATGGGTCTTGAGGCGGGACTGGAAGAAGGATATTGCAAACTTGATATAATTTATGGCATGTGATAGATGATATGCAAAACATTTATGTTATAATGTACAACCTATTGCCCAAAGATAATTCGACAGTTCTCACGTTCTCATATCACAGCATATGTTGGTAGTGTATATATCTCATCCATCTGTTTCTGTGTAGCTAATGCATTTCTTTATTTTCTACCTGTGTGCTATTTTACTCTTTTATTTGTTTCTAATTGTTTATTCCTTTTGTGATTTGAGTATGGGTGGCAGTATTACATATTCGCATTCGCTCACAATGTAACATCATGGGTGATGAATCATAGGAGCAATCAATCAATCAGTTTTATTCATCACATACACATATAAGTGCAGTGACACCAACCACTAATCCGATGTTTCCAGCTAGATTTCACCTCATCTCACACTTAACTAGTAGCATATGTTAAGCATTCGTTCTGCGTGCCCCGTATCCCACTATTCTGCGTGCCCGTGCTCCACTATTGCCCGTGCTCCGCTATTCCGCGTGCCCTGTACCCCGCTGTTCAGCGTGCCCCGCTATTGCACATACCCCGCTGTTCCGCGTGCCCCGTGCGGTGATAGCTGCATGATCTGCATCATTTCACAGAGCACACTGCTCCCAGTGCTGCACAGCTCCAGGTGCCCTGCAACTGGCTGCTCCCTGTGCCAGTGCCCCTCTCTGAGCCCGTGTTGCACTGCTGTCTCTCTTTACCCCAAAATTTCTCTTCCCTGAGACTTCTTTCAGTAGACCCGTGATCCTAGCTGTATCATTTTATTTTTAATTTTCCATTTTGCTTCTTGTTATCTGTTCACTCCTTACCAAGTCAATAGATATTTTTAAGGCAGAAATAGATAGATAGATTCTTGATTAATATTGGTGTCAAGAGTTATGGGGAGAAGGCAGGACAATGGGGATAGGAGGAAGAGATAGATCAGCCATGATTGAATGGCTGAGTAGACCAGATGGTCCGAATGGCCTAATTCTGCTCCTATCACTTATGACCTCATTACCATATGATTTTTCTGTGTAGTTTTGTGATAGCCTGTGAATGTTTTTTACCACTGTAATCCTCCTGATGTTCTCTTTGCTGATATAGTGTCCCTCGTCCTCAATGCCATCTTAATGTGATCCCTTTCATTCAGGCTTTATCTTTTCGGACCCATCATCCATGGTTTTAATACCTCATTCAAGTTACAAATAAAATAAGAAACTGGAAACCCAGTGCCATGTTTTGTGATTATAACATGTATTACTGTGTTCAGGTAGGAAAGTTTGACAACCCGGCAATAGAATTGAAACATTGTCTTTGGTTGATATTATCTTTATCTGATGTCATTCCTTTGCAGCTACTCTCACATACGATACTTTGAGGTTTGGCGATTTTGAAGACTTTCCGGAAACCAAAGAACCAGTTTGGATTTTAGGAACCAAGTACAGTGCAATCACAGGTAGGATAAAGATTGGGAAAGTTGTTTGCAAGTAGCCAGGAAGAGGAGTTGTTAGGAGCTGGTTTGTTTTTAGCAGTAGGCTAGGAGGGTTTCTGCTGATTATCTCTTAAGCATAGGGTTTTTTGTTGGAAATTAAGTAGATGCTGGATGAGAGTAACTGTTAAAACGTTCTTATGACACTCTAATCATCAAAGGATTTCAGTCAGACATTGAAACCATTTCCCTTTTCAAGCAGTTATTTAAAGGGGGAAAGTATTGATCAGAACTTAACTGCATTGTTTGTTTTTTTGTATAGCAAGCTGAATTTGATTCATTGAAGTATTTGGAATGGCTCAGCGCAGCCATCTGAATTTAGACAGCAACTAATCTGCAGATTTTTCTGATCAATTATTCCAAATGTTTTCATTCTTCATGGCAAAGAAAGTTTTATTGATATCTGTTCATTTTAAATTTTACTCATCACTATTTTAAATTTATATGCTGTAATTAGTGGGCTTAATTTGAATCCATAGGCAGATTTCACTTCATAAAATATTGCAGCACAGAGGAAGCTATTAATTGTCTGGGTGGCCTTGTATCAGGGTGATTCATTATATATTACTCTTGTTGTATTTTTCCCCATAACAGCATATTATTTTTTCCCCTCAATAATTAATGTTAGTTTTTATTGAACGTTCTTCTGTCACCCTCTACGTGGTGACATGAGAGAGAATATAAGAAGCGGAAGCAATTATATACCATTTGACCCATGGAGTCTGTATCACCATTCAGTCAATCATGGTTAATCTGACAGACACAAAATGCTGGGGTAACTCAGCGGGACAGGCAGCATCTCTGGAGAGAAGGAATGGGTGACATTTCAGGTCGAGACCCTTCTTCAGACTTTGATTTAAACCAGCATCTACAGTTCTTTCCTACACACATGGTTAATCTGATTATTGGCCTCAGCACTTGCTTGTTTGTTCATCATAACCTTTGAGCCCGTTGCAGACCAAGAATCTATCTTAGATTAAATGTGAGAATTCCAAAAGATTCACCATCACGAGATTTAAAACAAATTCTGATCTCAATCCATAATTGAGATCTGCCTATCCAGAGTATATTTGCCCTGATTCTAAATTCACTCATCAGTTCCATGATAGTAACAATAGTTAAAAGTAATAAAAGTAGTTGGCACACAGGTTTTGTCGAGACATCCCTCTTCACACTCAGGGCACCCTGCAACATCTTATCTGGTATTGCAATCATGCGAAATGGGATTGACTTGGAATAGAACTGGCAACTCAAAACTGAGCATCCAGGAGACGTCGTGGCCCATCAGCAGCCCTAGAAATGTTCATCGCAAGTATGACTTTTTGGCCTGGGATATCCCTCATTCTGCCTTTACTATTAAGCCAGGAAATCAATCCTAATTCAATGAGAAATGTAGAAAGGCATGACAGGGGCAGCACCAAGGGAGCATAGCTAAAAATGAAGGTGTATCAGTACACTGTGAATGGCTCAATTGTAATCATGTATTGTCTTTCTGCTGACTGGTTAGCACGCAACAAAAGCTTTTCACTGTACTTCGGTACACAGTATGTGACAATAAACTAAACTTAACCCAACTGTTACACAGGATCAGGTGCATGCTAATCAAAGATAAAGAACAGCATACAATAGACAGAGTTGAACAATGTTGGAAACATTTGATCAGATTGAAGCATTGCCCTCCTGTCACGTTTAGCCATGAATGGTGGCAGGCAATAAAACAGGAGAGAGCATCACCCTCAACAGTGCCCAGAATGTTAATGCTAAAAACAATCAATTTGGCTGGAGACCGGCTTCTGAGATGATGACAATCTTGGGGAGGTGGATATGGATCACCTATGCAGCTCTTCTGGCTGAACATGGCTGAATAAGTTTCAGCCATGAGTACCAAATAAATAATTAATCTCAGCTTCCACTTGGGATCCCCATTGGTATTGATCATAGTTTCAACGGAGCAAATTGTTAAATATCCTTGTAATTACTACTATTCTATCATCAACAAACATAAAACAATGTATATTTTAATGCATTGGACACAGAAGGAGTTGACTTGATGCATGGTGACTGAAATGCTGAAAATTTGAACTGTCAGTCTAGCCATTCCTCTAGCAAAGATGTCCTGGTATAGTTACAACACAAATATTCACCCGACAGAGAAAATAATTGTCTAAGAATGTCATGTCAATGAATTTAACAATGTCAAATTATCATCCCTGTTCTCAAGGTCATCGGTCACTAAAAGTGCGATTGAGCCATACTAGTAACCCGAAGTTCAGATTGACTTTTACTGGAATCACAGAGCTCCAGACCCCTCTAAAGTAGGGTGGACCTAATACACAAAAGGTCATATATTCAATGGGTGCAGTCAGAGTGATATTGAGGCAATGTTTGACCAAGTTAGGCATCGGGGAACTGTAGCAAAATTGGTTAGTGCAATTCATGCCAAATCTCCATGTGCTGACATCATACCTAGCATACACAAACCGTAAGACCATTTGGCTGCAAGGTCTAAATAAAGCTTGTGCAAAGCCAGCAAATGGTATTCGAGCACCAATTGGAGTCTGTAGCCTGAAAGGCTTGATGGAGGGTCCCCACCCGTGGGCCATGCATTTTTCTGAATGGGAGCAAATCTTTCATTTTGTAGTGACTTGGAATTTTCTCCAAACTTCCCACAGTTCAGCTAACTTCAAAATACTAGGATTCCAGATCAAATCCCAGTTCCCAGCTGCAACAGGACATGACAGGAGGAGTTCCACAGCACATTGTCCTTAGTTCAACTATCTTCATCCGTTTCATCAATGACCTTCACTCCATCATGAGGTCAGAAGTGGGAATGTTTCCTAATAATGGCATGTTTAGTTTGGAGATACAGTGAGAAAATGGGCCCTTCAGCCCATTGAATCCACACAGACCAACAATCCCCCCGTACATTACTTCTATCCTATACACTAGGGAGAATTTTACAGAAGCCAATTAACTGACAAACCTGCATGTCTCTGGAATGTGGGAGGAAACCGGAGCACCCGGATAAAACCCACGTGGTCACAGGGAGATTTTACAAACTCCGTACAGACAGCACCCGAGGTCAGGATCAAACCCAGGTCTCTGGCGCTGTAAAGCAGCAACTCTACTGCTGCGCCACTGTGCTGAGCTATGTGCTCATTTTCACTTTCATCTCAAATACTGAAACAATTTGTGCTTGTCTGCAGTGTGGATAACGTTCAGGTTTTGATTGATCAATAACATAAATGCCTTGCAAATGCTGGGCAGTATTGGCTAAGCAGTTTCTCCTGACATTTTAATTAGTTATATTAATGTTTCATATACATGGCATCAGCTTCCAATGGGTCACCACTTAAATGTCTAGCCACATAAATATATAGGTAACAAGTGAATGTCAGGCAATAAATGTTAAGCAATGCTTCTCACCTGACTTCCCAAAGACCCTTTACTTTGTACAAAAGACAAATCTGGGATATCGTGGAATAACCTTCAGCTGCAATTACAGTAAACACCATTCAGGAGAAATAGATTGTTTAATCAACACCTTAAACATTGACTCTTTCGAGCACCAAAACCATCATGGCTGTAGCATGTACTAAATGCACAGCAATGATCCATTAATCCATTGTAATTGCAAGTTACAAGTATAAAGACTTGACTGTATATTGCCACTCTTTCATTGTTGCTTTGTCAAATTGTTTAAGTTTGTCAAGTTTGTTAAGTTAAGTTAAGTCAATTGTTAATGTTCCCAATGTTGATGTTCCCATTGTTAATGTTCCCAATGTTGGGCGAGTCCAGAACCAGGGGCCACAGTCTTAGAATAAAGGGGAGGTCATTTAAGACTGAGGTGAGAAAACGCTTTTTCACCCAGAGAGTTGTGAATTTATGGAATTCCCTGCCACAGAGAGCAGTGGAGGCCAAGTCACTGGATGGATTTTAGAGAGAGTTAGATAGAGCTCTAGGGGCTAGTGGAGTCAAGGGATATGGGGAGAAGGCAGGCACGGGTTATTGATAGGGGACGATCAGCCATGATCACAATGAATGGCGGTGCTGGCTTGAAGGGTCGAATGGCCTCCTGCACCTATTTTCTATGTTTCTATGTTTCTAAGTTCTTCCCTGAAAACATTGCACAGAAATGATTCACTAATCGATGGCCGGTGTGGACTTAGTGGGCCTCAGGGCCTGTTTCCATGCTATATCTTTCAATTAATCAATTCAAATCTAATTTCTTCAAGCTTAAAAGTGTAACGATTAAATAACAGCCCCGATCCTTGAAATGAATTAATAAATTTGAATCCCAGGTTACATTCATATGCATTATTAATCAATGTTTCTGTTTTAATCTGGCAGTTTGCCAAAAATAAGTCTTCGAGTCACCACATTAAAGAGACTGGCCATTCGGCCCAGTTTATCCATGTCGGCCGTCATGCCTTATATAAATCAGTCCATTTGCCCACGTTTGGCCCATATCCCTTTCCTAATCATGTGTCTGTTCAAATGTCTATTAAATGTTATAATTGTACCTGCTCATTAAACTTCATCTGGCAGCTCGTTTCATATACCCAATATTCTGTTTCCTATTAAATCTTTCCACTCTCACGTTAAAGTTATGCCCTGTGCTTCTTGTTTTCCCTAGCCTGGGTAAAAGCCTTTCACCCTCTGTATTCCCCTCATGATTTTGTACACCTCTATAAAATCACCCCTCAGCTTTCTGCGCTCCAAGGAATAAACTCTTAGCCTGCCCAACCTCTCCCTGGAGCTCAGTCCCTCGAGTCCTGGCAACATCCTCGTAGTTCTTCTCTGCACTCTTTTCAGCTTAATGGCGTCTTTCCTTTAGTGAGGTGACGAGAGCTCCACACGCTATTCCATGTTTAGGCTCACCAATGTCTTGTACAACTATAACAAAATGTCCCAACTTCCGCACTCAATTTCCTGATGCAGGCCAACATGCCAAAAGCCTTCTTCACCACCCTATCAACCTGGGGAAGTGTGTTCTTATATTCCTATGTCTCTTTGCTCAACGACAATCCCCAGGGCCCTACTATTCACTGTGAAGATCCTGCCCTGGTTTGACTATCCAAATACCACATCTCACACTTAACTGAATTAAACTCGATTAGCCATTCTTTGGCCCACTTGTCCAGCTGATCAAGATCCCGCGGCTATTTTTGATAATCGTCTCCACTGTCTACGTTACCATCTATTTTAGCGTTATCTGTAAACTTACTAATCATGCCATGTACAAAAATAATTTAACTACCGTATTTCCTGGCGAAGAAGACCTTTTTACCCAAAAATAATGCCTGAAAATTTACCTGCGTCTTGGAGGCCGAAGGTTAGGTTGTTAGCCAAGAAAGATAGACTTGGCTATCCCTCAGTACAGCAACATCAAGAACGATGTTACTGTACTGAGGGATAGCCAAGTCTATCCCTCATTGCTGGCAGCTGATTTACATTCTCTGGCTGGGTCCAGTGTCACCCTTGCAGACACTTTGCTGATGGCGACATTCTACCAGGACTCGGGTCTAGTCCCCAGGGTGGGAAGATGGAGCACCTTTCCGCCGGGGCAGCAGGGACAATGGCCGTCCGCTGGAGTGGAATTGGCCGAGCAATGCTACTCTCGTAGCGACTGTTCCGCGGAACCTGCCATGCCTTCGACCCTGGAACTGTGTGAAGTGGGAAGCGGCTGAAAAAGAACAGTGCCGCTAGGGGAGGGGGGTTCCTTTCCACAGCGTGTGGGGAGTCTGGCCCGGGTCAGTACGGCCTGGACTGCACTAAGTAGTAAACTTGGCTGGGCCGCCAGGGGTAAAGTTGCGCGGAGGGCAGGAGCGTTGAGAAGGAGGGGGTCGGGGATCATGCCAGCTACTCATTCACTCACTCAGTTGCTCGGGTGGCTGCGAGCGGCCGCCGGGACTGTACAGCGTAACCGGCCGCCACCTCAGCGCCTTCTGCCACCTGAACTCACAGCGCATTGTGGGACAGGCGAAGATGGAGGCTCCCCTGTCCTCATTGCCTCCTTGAACCAAACTCTTGATCCTGTCCCTCCAGCCTTTTTTCAAAATTTAGCAACTCAAAATGGGGGTGCATCTTCGATGCAGGTGCGTCTTCTTCGCCGGGAAATACGGTATATGTAAAATGGTCTAGATTGTAAATGAAGCTCTACGTTCCCTGTTGTAAATAGTAATCGGAAGGAACCCAAGAAGAGGTCCAGGATATGACCGCATTTACCCATTAATCAGTCTTCCTATAGTGAATGATGCAATAACTGGCCTCTGATGGACAGTGAGGAAGAAAACATCAAGCTGCAGAGAGATATATATGGTCTGGTCGGTTAGGCAGAAAAGTAGCAACTATAATAAAATCCAGATATGTGTTAACTAATGCATTTGGGAAAAAAACAAAGCAAGATTAGGCAAGACAAAGGAGAAAATGTAATAGTATGGAGGAACATACTTGGACTGTTCTTGGACTGTTCCTTAAAGATAGCAGGATGATCAAGTCAAGTCAAGTTTATTGTCATTCGTTCAATTACAGTAAGGTCCAAGCACAATGAAAATCTTGCAGCAGCATCACAAGCACATAGACTCATAGAACACACAGAAATATAAATTATGCATAAATTCTGAAAGAGAAAAATAACTTTGCACCATGTTTTGTTTCATTGTGCAACACAATTAGAAAAATTGTGTGATGGTACCAGTGTCCACGGCAGTGCAAGAGGTAGTGTTCTATTGCTGAGGTAGGGTTAGGTCAAAAATGTGGTTAAAAGAGCAATTTGGATGTGATGCTGTATAGCTGGCCTCTGAGTATAAGATCAGTTGTGCAAGAAATGTGTACCAGAGTTTGAGTTCTGCACATAGTTCTGATCACCATGTGACAAGAAATATGTAATTTGCATTGGAGAGAGTGCAGAGGAGACTTACGAGGATGTTGCCAGAACTGGGAAATTGTAGCTATGAAAAAAAATTGCATAAATTAGTCGTTCTCACTGGAATTTAGGAGATTGGGCGTAAATTTTAATTGAGGTATTTAAAATTATGGTGGGGGCCCTAAAAGAATAAATATGTAGGACTTCCCTTAGAAGTCCGTTGGGAAAACCAGCATGCATAAATCTAGTTTTTGATAGAAGGGTTAGAGGGGAGATGAGAGCTGTATCACCATGTCCAATGGCTCTTTCATTCTGAGTCTTCTTTTTTTTATTAGATAAAGATGAGATATTTGCAGACGTCACTTCACGACTCTGGTTTACCTACAGGAAAAATTTCTCTCCTATTGGTAGGTACTTATCGTCTTTTACAGCTAAAACTCATTGGTTTGTAAAACCATAGTGCACTTTTTTAAAGGAATATTCTGCACATTGTTCAGATATTGAGCAGCACTAAATAAGAACAGAGGGCAGCATGGTGGCTCAGCAGTTGAGTTGCTGCCTTACAGCGGCAGAGACCTGGGTTCGATTCTGACTACGGGTGCTTGTCTGCATGGAGTTTGTACATTCTCCCTGTGACCTGCATGGCTTTTCCCTGGGAACTCTGGTTTCCTCCCACGGTCCGAAGACGTACAGGTTTGTAGGTTAATTGGCTTAGTAAAATTGTAAATTGTCTCTAGTGTGTGTAGGGTAGTGTTAATGTAGGGGGATCGCTGGTCAGCGCTGACTTGGTGGACCGAAGGGCTCTGTATCTCGAAACTAAACAAAACAGATACTGGCCACATCTTCCAATCTCCTCCCCTTTCGGCTTTCTGCAGAGACCGCTCTCTCCGTAACTCCCTGGTCAATTCGTCCCTTCCCACCCAAACCACCCCCTCCCCTGGTACTTTCCCTTGCCACCGCAGGAAATGCTACACTTGTCGTTTTACCTCCCCCCTTGACTCCATCCAAGGACCCAAGCAGTCTTTCCAGATGAGGCAGAGGTTCATCTGCACCTCCTCCAACCTCATCTATAGCATCCGCTGTTCTAGGTGTCAACTACTCTACATCGGTGAGACCAAGCGCAGGCTTGGTGATCTCTTTGCCCAACACGTCTGCTCAGTTCGCATTAACCAACCTGATCTCCCGGTGGCTCAGCACTTCAACTCCCCCTCCCATTCTGAATCTGACATTTCTGTCCTGGGCCTCCTCCATGGCTAGAATGAGTCCCACTGCAAACTGGAGGAGTAGCACCTCATATTTCGCTTGGGTAGTTTACACCCAAGCGGTATGAACATTGACTTCTCAAATTTCAGGTAGTTCTTGCTTTCTCCCTCCTTCCCTTCCCAGCTCTCCCACAGCCTACTGTCTCCGCCTCTTCCTTTCTTCTTCCCCCCCCCACCCCCACATCAGTCTGAAGAAGGGTCTCGACCCGAAACATCACCTATTCCTTCGCTCCATAGATGCTGCCACCCGCTGAGTTTCTCCAGCATTTTTGTCTACCTTCGATTTTTCCAGCATCTGCAGTTCTTTCTTAAACAAAACAGATATTAATAGTCATAAAGTAAAGAAACAGGCCCTTCAGTCCACTGACTCCATGCTGACAATCAACCATTTATACTAACACCATTCCCATTTTATTCTCCCCCTCATTCCCAAATAATGTAGATGACAGCTTTTGCAAAGGACAGTGATGATGTCAACGTAAGAGGATTGAAAATAGGGAGATATAAAATGTATCTTTAAGCTGTGTTCAAGCTCTTTTTGACAAACGAACCCTGAAATTAATTTAAAAAACAAAATCTGGATACCTTCAGCATCCGTGAAGTGAAAAAAGTTAGTTTCCCAGAGTTCTGATGAAAACTCTTTTATCTGAAACATTAACTGCTTCTCTTTTCATAGCTGACGCCTGACTTGCTGAGTATTTCTGGCATTTTCTGTTTTTGTTTCCAATTAAAAGCTTGGTCTGGGTGTTTGATCCGGTGTTAGAGTTAGTGTTGCCATTTTCCACACGTCTTTGTAAAATTTCTCGGCATCTGTGAGTAAGATTTTGTTGTGGTTGTTTATCCTCTGCCTGGATTTCTTCATTGCAGTTCTCCAGAAAAGGTTATGATTATGATAATAAAAAGTATTCCTCATTTGTGGCAGAAACATTGCATGTCGTCATTATTAACTCTTACATTCTTCTGATGTGAGCAGGAGGGACAGGGCCAACCTCTGACAATGGCTGGGGCTGCATGTTGCGATGTGGACAGATGATCTTGGCTCAGGCTCTTATCTGCAGACATTTGGGTCGAGGTGAGTTTCATTAACTGGTTCAAACCATGGATCGGAATCATTTGGGTAGATGGGGAAAGTAGTAACTTTATGGTGGAGAAATGAATTGTTTAACCTTTTTGTTCTTGTCAGTAAATAGAGTTAGAAATTGGGGCTTAGGATGGAATTTACTGTTGACATTTTCCATTCATAAAGGTAAACCAAGAGGTCTCTATCTCCACTTTCCTTCCTGTGGTACTAAGGGAAGCACGAAATATTGCAATATTCCTGTTCCGTCAAAATTTGTTTCTTGCAGCTTTCAGTAGAATTTGTCCATTTTTGTCTTTATTGTCTTCCTTTTCTTTATAGACTGGAGATGGGTAAATGGGAAGCAGCAAAGGGATGAATATTACAATGTATTGAATGCATTTCTTGACAAAAAGGACAGCTACTACTCCATTCATCAAATTGGTAAGCTATTTACTGCTTGGGTAGCATACAACCCAATGGTATAAATGTTGAAGATAGAGTCTGAAGAAGAGTCTCGACCCAAAACGTCACCTATACCTTTTCTCCAGAGATGCTGTCTGACTCGCTGAGTTACTCCTGCTTTTTGTGTCTATCTTCGGTTTGAACCAGCATCTGCAGTTCCTTCTTACATGTTATAAATGTTGAATTGTCTAATTTTTGGGTAACAAATCCGCCCCCGCCCCTTTCTCCCTACATCTCCCCTTTCATCCCCCTCTCCTTCCGTGTGCCCAACCTAGACTTGAACCTGTTTCTCCCCTTCCCTCCCCCTCCCCCAGTGATTTCTGTGTTTTACTACCCAAAGTAAGCAGAACTCTTAAAATGCTGCAGCCAACATCTTTAAAATTTATGTTGGTCCAAATAGTGAAATGATTTTAGTTTTTGCCTGATATGCAAATGACTGGCTACTTAAAAAAATTACAAAATTAGAACTGTATTTGAATTGCCACAAATTGGACAGAATTCAAGTGAACTTTCATTGTCCTCATTTCAAAGTTTGAATATCCATCCTATGTTTTGAGGTCTGAAACTAGGCCGTCTCCAAACAGCCCCATTTCTGCATTCACTGATGTGGGGGAAAACGTCTGCTGAATATAGGACCCCACAAGCACTGCCATCACCATTATTATCAAGGCCAATGCCCCCGATTTAGGAATGAGATTAGCTACCATCAGTGTAATTGCCTTATCGGAAGGAGACATAAACTGCTGAGAAGCGTTTTCTTTACCTGCTGCAATCACTCGGCAAAAATGGGCTTGCATCATCACCAGTAGAGCTGTGGAATCCTCTTGAGCACAATTGAAAATAATCAATTCATATTAATCTTATCAACAATGCCCACATTGTTTGAATGAATAAAGATCAAAATAAGAGGTGTATAGGAAGGAACTGCCTTCCTCTACTGGACCAACACTGTGGGTCAGGCAGCATTACTGGAGAAAACAAATAGGTGACGTTTATGGTCAGAACCCTTCTTCAGACTGAAGAAGGGTTCTGACCTGAAATGTCACCTATTCTTTTTCTCCAGTAATGCTGACTTGAATGGTACAGTGAGAGTGATTGATTGGAAATTTGCATCTAGGAAAATAAAATATTGTGATTGTTTCTCTTATCCTGAATTAGCTCAAATGGGAGTCGGAGAAGGGAAGTCAATTGGCCAGTGGTACGGACCAAACACTGCAGCCCAGGTATTGAAGTAAGTATGATTTGCTTCAGCAGCAAATGAGTGTTGTGAATGTAAATAGTCTTTTGCATAACTGTACAAAGATGGCTTTCCTCTTGAAAATATGCATAATTTTTTTAATGCTTTTGTGTTGAACCTAAGTCTGTTCTAATATGGTTTTGGAATTTTAAACTACTGATATACTAGTGATGTCTCACTGGATCTATCTACAAATGTGACACGTTATGCCCCAATGTATAGAAACGGACTCAATTTCAGCAAAAGTTCTATGTAACATAGTCTTATAGACAGTTAGTTACATGACAAGACAAGGCCAAGGATTTCATACATAGAGATTTCTATTTTTTTTAAAGAACTATAAATAATGTTTACAAAATCCCCATGGGATGCTCCTACATTTTGTCTACCATGTCTACCATGTAATAAATCTGAAACATAAATTAAGTTTCTAATTATGCTCAGTGAAAATGTGCCATCTCTCCTTGCCCCTTGCTCCAGCTCATCCATGAGCTGTTCATCCTTGATCTTTGCTGGAAACTACCACTGATCAGGTAGTTCATTCACTGTCATCTTGTTACATTCAATAATCCTTAAACTTGTGCTAATTCTAACAGATCAAAAATCTTCAACCACACTTTGTTGCAGTGCCTGTTCTTATGTTAAAGGTCTGAATTAGTTGGGGATTGGGCTAGGAATTGTTTTGGCAATTTTGTGGTTAATTTAGAAACTTTGCTGCATCAGTCATGAGTATAAAGATAATTTAACTGCACAAAGAATACTTAAAATGTGGTCAAAATATATAATTTGAATGGGAAAGTGCAGCATAATTTTAAAACAATTATATCTAATTTTAGTTTGCAAATTAATTTTCGAGTGGTAAGAATGTGCAAAATGTGCTAACCTATCTCTTCCAACCTTGCACATGCTGAGAAGGAGAATTATTTTTTTAACAATATGGAGCATTATTCAGATGTGAGAAAGCAGTTGGTCGTTAAATTTATAAGATGGATGTCTATTCTATTTTGACAAGGGTCTGGGTCCTAGGAGGTAGGGAAAGATACAATGGCTTGTTGAGAGTTCCCACTGTGATTGGACCACATTGCCTAAATGGTAAAGAATTGGCATCCTCTATCACACCTTCCCTGGTCATACTGAGCAATGGTTAGGCTGTCCCTGAGGCCCAGCTGACCAGCAATGCTGATTAACTGGCATTGTGAGTCTACAATTCCAACATGTTTGTGTTTTGCTGTGTAGATTGCTATGGTTTTCTGTTTTTTTTTGTGTGTATTGGATGACTAAAACTGCTGCTCTTCAAACTGGTGTGGGAATAGCAACTTTTGACAATATTGCATTATTAATTAACTAAACTAGTTGCTCAAATAGCCAATTTCAAGAAATAGTAATAACATAAAATAAAGTGTTTTTATATTGATCAAAAAGGTTGAGCTAGTGACTTTGTGCATAACACTTTAGGAGTATTTGTACTATGATAAGCAAAACATATCCCCCATTGAAATTGTTTTAATATGATTAGTTGCAGATTATTTATCTTAAACTATAAGACAGCATTAGGTTAAAAAATAAATTGAGCTGTTTGAGATGTCTAAGAAGGAAGCTGGAAAATCGAAGGTAAACGCAAATGCTGGAGAAACTTAGCGGGTGAGGCAGCATCTATGGAGCGAAGGAAATAGGCAACGTTTCGGGTCGACCCGAAACGTTGCCTATTTCCTTTGCTCCATAGATGCTGCCTCACTCACTGAGTTTCTCCAGCATTTTTGTTCAGAGTTTGAGATGGTTAGTTTTTCTGCAGTATAGTTAAGATTAAAGTGAACTATTAAAGCACTGTTAATGCCATCGTAATGAATGTCTGATTACAAATCGAGTTTATGGTTATAAGGGTACTTACAATATGATTCATGGAGCACATTTATGTTAGAGTCAAAACAGTCTAGGTTTATTATGCCATGTGCACCGACGTACTGTGAATAGATTTTTTTCAAATGCTATCCAATCAAATCAGATAATACTATACATGAAAAAAAGACACAAAGTGCCATAGTAACTCAGCGGGTCATTCAGAATCTCTAAAAGACATGGATGGGCAATGTTTCTGGTTGGGACCATTATAAACAAACCAAACACAAGTACAAAAGTTAAAGCAAAAAGGAGGATACCAGAGTGTATGCTTTCTACGGTGTATCTGTAGAGGCAGCCTCGCCAACAGCCTGTCGCGTCTTTTTCTTTGCTGTTTTGGTCTGTGTTTTTGTATTATGTGGGGTGGGGGGGGGGGCGGGGTTGGGGGAAACCTTTTTAATCTCTTTCCTCGATGGAGATGCGACTTTTTTCATCGTATCTCCGTCTGCATTGCGGCTTTAACATCGTGGAGCTGGCGGTCCCTTTGTTGAGGATCAACTGCGGGAGCTTCAACCGCAGGAGCTTTGACCGCCCCGATCGTGGGAGCTTCGATCGCCCCAATGCGGGAGCTTCGTTCGTCCCAATGCGGGAGCTTCGATTGCCACGACCGTTGGAGAAAAGGAGGAAAGGAGGTATAAGTTATTTGCCTTCCATCACAGTGGGGAATGTGAAGGCGCCGAAAAAACAAGATGGACGTGCTGCCTGCAATGGTGAGGACTCGGAGGGAGTACTGTGAGTGCAGTGATCTCGGTGTTTTGCGGAGACATGGCTCCATGAGGACATCCCGGAGTCTAGTGCGAGTGTGGACGGCTTTCTGACTGTTCGGGCGGACAGGAACTGCAGAGAGAGTGACAGCGGTCGGTACAACTCTGGTCACATCACGGTGAAGGAGCGTGTGTGTGACCCGGACATTGAACTGATGGCTGTGGGTCTCCGCTTATGCTGTGTGCCCTGGGGATTCTCACACACCGTTGTGGTGGCGGTTTAATCTATGTTTAATTTTTATGTGGTTATGTATCTTGTTGGTTTTTTGTATGACTGTTGGCAAATCAAATTCCTCATATGTTTACATACTTGGCTGATTAATTAATTACAATTTATAAGAGTCATTGAAGGCATGCCAAATTTCCTCACTCCTGAGGAAGTAAAGGTGTTGGTGTGCTTTTTTGGCTGTCGCTTCAATGTGGTTGGTTGAATTCAAGGAATATAGAACGGTATAGCACAGGAACGGGCCCACAATGTTTGTGCCGAACATTATGCCAAGTTAAACTGATCTCATTTGCCTGTGCATGTTCCATATGTTTCTATTCCCTGCATTTCCATGTGCCTTTCCAAAAGTCTCTTCAACTTCACTATCGTATCTGCCTACACCACCACCCCTGGCAATGCGATCCAGGCTCTCTGTGTTAAAAAAAACTTGTCCCGAACATCTCCCAACGGGATGACCAGAACTGCACAAAATACTTCAAATGCGGCCTAACCAAGATCAGAGAGATCTGCATTATGATTTCCTGGATCTTATATTCAATGCCTCTAGCAATGAAGGCAAGCAAACCATATGCTGTATTTACCTCCCTATCTACTTGTGCTACCACCTTCAGTGAGCTATGAACTTGGACCCAAGATCCCTCTGCACATCAATGTTGTTAAGAGTCTTGCCATTAACTGTATACTCTCCCTTCACATTTAACCTCCGAAAGTGCCACACAGTGTCTGCAACTCCTCCAACTTTAGTGTCACCAGCAACTTAGCTCTGTGGACTGCAATGCCCTAAGTTGGAAGATGAGGTCCTGTTCTTGCATACAGATTCATTGGAACAATGTAGGAGATGAAAGGTAGGTCACTGTGGGATGGTGGTCATTAAAGTGACCACCAACTGGAGCTGAGTGTCACTCTTGCTGACTGAATGTAGGTGTTCTGCTAAGCCAGCACAACTGGACTGGGAATTCAGCAGGGCTGGGACTGATCTACATGACATTGCATGCATGTATGTGTGTTTTTGTTTATCGTGATTTTACATTAGATAACAATATTCACCTTGTTTTAGGAAGCTGACATTTTTTGACAACTGGAGCTCATTGGCAGTTCACGTGGCAATGGATAATACCGTAATAATCGACAACATCAGTGAGTATTTCCACAGGTAATGTTACCAAACATTGCCTCCAGTTGTCAATTTTCTCATCGTTTCTTAACATTCACATTTATTAAAGGAACACCTTATTCAAATATCATCCTGTGATTCTGCTTTCCGAACAGTGCTATCAGAAAAGCCAAATTGTCATAAATCTAAATACTGACCAAAGTGAATACTGTTACGACCTTGAGAAGAGTTTTTTTTTTAAAGTCATGCATTAAATGTGAATCCCACTGGAAAAGCAAGTATTTAATACCCCCCCCCCCCCCCCCCACTTCCTTAAATGACCGTATAAAATTGGTGAGCTGTCAATTTGAACCACTGCAGCTGGGGATTCCCAAGATTTTTACCCAGTGGTAATAAAATAATAACAATGTAATTTTCTATGGCTACAGGGTGTGAACTGGCTAGTGTGGGTTTCGGGGAGTGCTATTCGAAGAACCTTTGACGTTACTACAGTGACTCAAGAGGGACACACTACAGGAATAGTGCACCGGTGGGAGAAGGAGGGACTGTCTATGGGGCTGGATGAGATCTCAATCAAGCTGGGTAGCTAATCCAGGATGATACTGAGCTCAATGAGCATTGTTGAGTTATGGTCATCAATGCAAGGGGAGAACACTCCATCAGACACTGAACATGCCTTACGATTGGTGGTAAGGCTTTGACCAGGAAGAAATTAATAATTTATATGGAATTGCACAGCTACTGAACATCTTAAAACCATGGTCAATGGTAGAACAAAAGTTGGCACATCATGATGCAGCTACACAAGTTGTTGGTGAAACCACGCTTGGAGTGCTGTGTGCAGTTGTGCTTGCCCAGCTGTAGGAAGAATATCATTAAGTTGGAAAGAAGGATATCATTAAGCAGCAGAGATCATCAGGTGTTACCTGGGCTTGCAGGCTTCAATTATCGGGAGAGGTTGGGTAGGCTGGGATGTTTTTGTTTGGAGCTTAGGGGACTAAAAGGTGACCTTATTGTATAGATAAAGTGAACACTCACCATCTTTTTACCCAAGGTTGAGGATTCTAAAACTAGAGGGTGTAGGCTTAGCTGAGATGGGAGAGATTTATTAGGGACATCAGGGGCACCTTTCTCACTCTGGATCATATCTGGAAAGAGCTGCAAGAGGAATCTATAGTATAGGATGCAATTATGACATTTAAAAGACATTTGGAAAATATATGAATGGAAGGATTTAGTGGGATATGGGCCAAATGTAGGCAAACTGGGCTAGCTTAGTATGCCAAAGATTGGTCAGCATAGACAAGGTAGGCCGAAAGGTGCACGTGTTTCAGTGCTGCTTGACTCTATGACATTAAAAAGGGGTTGAATATATTGTCTTGTACTGCACATGGGCATTGCTAATAAGTCCTCAGAATAGTTAAAGCACAGAAGGAAACAAGTTGGCCCAATGAGAATATACAAGAGTTATACTCAACCCTCCTTCCTGTAATCATGTGGGTTGTTTGTTTGCAATTTCTTGGCCTGTTTGAAAGCCACACTTCACTCCTTGCTTTGTACTAGAGATGTTGTGCCGGTCTAACAGTGCGTGTGAAGCAGCAGCAGCAGCATTCCCTCAGGCTGATGGCTCAAGACCATTCAACGGGTATCCGACAGGAGCAAGCTCCTCAGAAGATGTACTGTTGTGGAAACCATTAGTATTACTAATACCTCTGAGGCTGGGACTCAGCGAGATCAATGAGGCATACATCAAAACACTAAAGGTACAGGTTTTATTTTGCTCCAGGGATTCTGCCTTTAGAAATGTATGGCACATATTTGAAAACAAAGGTTTGCAGTTGCTCCACGACGGCCTCTGTTGATTTTGGTAATTTATTGCTCCTAGCTTGCCCGCAGGGTTTAACGCAGCTGAACACACCCGGGTCCATACCTATCTATCCAGGAAATCTTCTGCAATGTCTTCTTTTCCTAATTATACTGTTAACTCTAGAACATATTGAAAGGCCCCACGACTCACGGTGTCTCTCCCGACCATTATTGCCATATTCAACTACGATTGCCTGCATGTGACCCCATCTGCCTGCATGTGACACATCTCTCTCCATTCCCTGCCTGTTCCTCTGCCTGTCGTAATGCCTCTTAAACATTACTATTGCATTTGTTTCCACCACTTCCCCTGGCAATGCGTTCCAGGTACCTAAAACTCTGTGTGTTTCAACAAAAAAAACTAGCCTCATAAATCTCGTTTGAGCTTTCCCCCTCTCATCTTAAATCTATGCACTCTCATTTTTGAGAATGCCAACCCTGGAAAATCGGTTCTGACTATCTACTCTTTGCCTCTCATAATTTTATATATATGTTTTGGTCTCCCCTCATACTCTGACGCTCCAGAAACAAGTTTGCACAACCTCTCTGAATAGTTAATCTTCTCTAATCAGGCAACATTCTGGTGAATGTCTTCTGCATCATCTAAATGTGACCTAACCGAAGTTTTATACACCTGCAACATGACTTCCTGACTATTATACTCAATGCCCTGACTGAAGGCTGGACGCTTTCTTTACCACCCTATCCACTTGTGTTGCCACTCTAAAGGAGCTATGATGCATTCATAGCAAAAGGATTTGAGTATAGGAGCAGGGAGGTTCTGCTGCAGTTGTACAGGGTCTTGGTGAGACCACACCTGGAGTATTGCGTACAGTTTTGGTCTCCAAATCTGAGGAAAGACATTCTTGCCATAGAGGGAGTACAGAGAAGGTTCACCAGACTGATTCCTGGGATGGCAGGACTTTCATATGAAGAAAGACTGGATAGACTCGGCTTGTACTCGCTAGAATTTAGAAGATTGAGGGGGGATCTTATAGAAACTTACAAAATTCTTAAGGGGTTGGACAGGCTAGATGCAGGAAGATTATTCCCGATGTTGGGGAAGTCCAGAACAAGGGGTCACAGGATAAGGGGGAAGTCTTTTAGGACCGAGATGAGAAAATCATTTTTTACACAGAGAGTGGTGAATCTGTGGAATTCTCTGCCACAGAAGGTAGTTGAGGCCAGTTCATTGGCTATATTTAAGAGGGAGTTAGATGTGGCCCTTGTGGCTAAAGTGATCAGGGGGTATGGAGAGAAGGCAGGTACAGGATACTGAGTTGGATGATCAGCCATGATCATATTGAATGGCGGTGCAGGCTCGAAGGGCCGAATGGCCTACTCCTGCACCTATTTTCTATGTTTCTATGCTATTGTACATGAATGCACCTCGGGTTCCTTCCATTCACTGTAGCTATGCCTCTTGCATTTGACCTCCTAAAGTACACCACCTCAGACCAGAGTTTAGCTTTTCCTTCATCACCGCCTCCTCAGCAAATAACCTCCACATCACATCTTCCTAACAGAAGGATTGGGTTTTGACTTTCTATTTCTAATCCACTGTTGTCTGATACATCATCAAATGATACAACATTCTCTTCTGCATTCGTATTGATGACAGCCAGTTCTGTGTCACCAATTTATTCATTGCCTTGTCTGATGAATACAGCGGGATAAGCACAAATGTTGGGAACACTGAAACCACTGGCTTCAGTAAAACACCAGGAACTCCATTCTCTAGCCACCGATTCCAACTCTCTCCCTCGACACTGTCTGAATCTCAACCAGATTGTTACAGTCCCAACATCGAGCTTCCAACTCCATATTCTCTCCATGGCCAAGACCTCCTAATTCCACTTGCACATCCACCCTCACCCTCTGTTCCTCTGCTGCATGAGGAAGCACCCATCCATGGCTTTGTTTTGATATTTGACTATTCCAATGTAATTCTGTCAGACAGTCATCCTCTATATCTCCCATAACAGGAGGTCATGCTTGCATCTCCTGACTCTCACTGTTAACACATCAAGTCCATTTACTTAGACACAAAATGCTAGAGTAACTCAGCATCTCTGGAGAGAAGGAATGGGTGACGTTTCGGGTCGAGACCCTTCTCTAGACTGTCCATTTACTTGTAGCCTTGTGCTTAATGATCCATAATGTGTGCTGGTTTGTCAAAGCATTTTTAAAATGGTAATTCTTATTTTTAAAATTACTCATTCACATCTGAAAACTTTCTCCACCCCCACAAGCTTCACAAGTTATTTGCACTCCACCTTTACTGGCCTTTTGGACCTCTCGTGTGTTTAAATTGCTTCACTGTGCCTTAAGTTGTCAAACCCCTGACCACTGCAATTCCCTAAACTGCTCCAACCATTCCTTCTTTGAGAGGTTCCTGCAATAATATCCCATTGTATCGATCATTTGCTTCCGTTATCTCTCTCCCTCCTTGGGACTGCATCCATGTCTGTTTCATTAATTAATCAGAGTTTCTTTTTCAGAAATGCTTTATGTTGCCGCAATCTCTAGGAGTCATTGGTGGAAAGCCAAATAGTGCCCATTATTTTATCGGCTTCGTAGGTCAGTAATGTATCTTTATTCGTGTTATATCTAAATGGCTGCGGTAAATTTCAGTAGATTAAAAATACGGTGAATAATTTTTAGTGGTATTAGGGTGATATAAAATGTTGTGTCAGCAGTGTCAGATAATGGGCCTTGTGAGTTAAGTAGATAATGAGTAAACAAATAAAAATTGCACATGCTGTAATTTGAAACAAAAATGCTGGAATAATTCAGCAAATCTGTTTGCAGCTTACATCAAAGCAATAGTGAGACCCAACGTAAACCAGAAGTACAATATCTTATCCTTCATCTAGCACTTTGCAACCTCTTGGAATGAACATTGAATTTTCCAGCCTCTGGTAAACTGCACTATTATGATTCTATCTCTTTCTCACTGTTTCTATAAAAAACCTCAGCAATGGTCAGTACTCCTGCTCCTTATCACCTGATCTGTCTCAACCTTGGAGATAGACACAAACTGATGGAGTAAGCAAAATGCTGGAGCAGTGGGTCAAGCAGCATTTCTGAAGAAAAGGAATAGATGATGTTTCGGGACGGAACCCTTCTTCAGACTGAAAGGTAGAGGCGGGTGGGGGATGGGGAAAACTGGAGGCGAGAAAAGGCCAGAACTAATCAGGGCCGGCTACAGATGACCTCAGGAAGGCTGGAGTCCATAATGGCCCATTGTTGGCTGGGGAAGATGTGCCAATGAAAAAGATCCAAGGATGCAGGGGGGAGTGGGGGAAAAAACTGGAAGAGAAGAGGGGGCTGAATAAATCACAGTGGTGGGTGGATTCCTTGCAGGTGTGAGCCCAAAAGATATACATAGTAGTTACAAACTGTAAAGCAAGCTGAAGGACGTTTGGTGGAAAGGGTGGCGAAGAAGCCGATGCAAGTTCGGGTTACCTAAGTTACCTAAAATTGGAGAATTCAATGTTCATATTGTTGGGTTGTAAGCTACCCTGGCTAATTGTAAGCTATGAGGTGCTGCAGAAGGAGCAGTCTGAGGAAGATGTGATTGGTGGTGGGATCATGTTGGAGGTGACGGAAATGTTGGGGAATGACATGTTTAATGTGGAGCCTGATGGAATTCTGTCCTTGTGTCTGGGGCGGGGGGACAGGGAGCGAGAGCAGAACTATGGGATACTGAAGGGACATGGGTGAGGGATCCATCTATGTCAGCCGGAGGAAATCACTTTCAGTAACGATGGGAAGTCGCATCTTGGAAGCAAATGCAATGAAGAGGAAAAAATTGAGAGTAGAGGAGAGCATCTTTTCAAGAGGCAGGTTGGGAAGATAACTGTGGGAGGTGGTAAGTTTGAGGTATATGCCAGTCGATAGTCTGCCTCCTCTGATTGAGACAGAGAGATCAAGAAAGGGGAGAAATGTGTCGAGATAGTCCACGTGAATTTGAGGGTAGAGTGGAAGTTAGTGGTGAAGTTAATAAAGTTCATGAGCTCTGCACGGGTGCTGAAGGTAGTCCCAATATAGTCATCAACTGGGGAAAGAATTGGAGTATAGAGCCAATGTATGCCGGGAACAAGGACTGTTTGACGTAATCAACAAAAAGGCAGGCATAGCTGGGGCCCATGCGAGTACCCATAGCTATATCTTTCACTTGGAGAAAGTGAGAGGAGCCGAAAGAGAAGTTGTAGAGGGTGAGGATAGGTTCCGCTAGGCAGAGGAATTTAGGTTTATTATGTGAAAAGCTTTTTTGTTGTGTGCTCAGCGGAAAGACTATACATGATTACAATCGAGCCATTCACAGTATACAGATACATGATAAAGGGAATAACGTTTAGTGCAAGATAAAGTTGAATAAAGTACGATTAAAGATAGTCCAGGGGTCTCCAATGAGGTAGATAGTAGCTCAGGACTGCTCTCTAGTTGTTAATAGGATGGTTCAGTTGCCTGGTAACAGTTGAGAAGAAACTCTCCCTGATTCTGGAGATATGCATTTTCACACTTCTGTACCTCTTGCCTGATGGGAGAGGGGAGAAAATGGAGTGATGGGGTTGAGACTCGTCCTTGATTATGTTGCTGGCCTTGCTGAGGCAGCGTGAAGTGTAGATGAGAGTCAATGAAAGGGAGGTTGGTTTGTGTAATGGTGTGGGCTGCTTCCACAATTCTCTGCAATTTCTTGCAGTCTTGGATGGAGCTGTTCCCAAACCATGCTTTGTTGCATCCTGATAAAATGCTTTCAGTGGTGCAACGGTAGAAGAGAGTGTTAATAGAGGGAATTGGTTGGGTCTCTGTTCAAGGAAGAAATGGAGGACTTTGAAATCTGCCTAGTGGGGGATGGAGGTGTAGAGGGACTGGGCGTCCATGGTAAAGAAACGGAAAGTGAACAGATGGGGCTACGAGCCACAGAAAATGCCACACTGGATCTGCAAATACATGGATGTTACTGTGGGTGTAAAAACAAAACAAAATCTGCAATGAAGACAGAAAATTAACTTTTGAACTATGTTTAGTAATTATCCCCAATAAAAGTGACATTATGATGAAACAATATTTCCAAAATACTTCCCCTGAACATAACACCAGGACTCTTACTGTTGTGACAGTACAGTAAAAAAAGCTGAACAAATTATTCCACCAAAATGTGAGTCCGCACACTAATCAGCTCAAAGTTGCTTGTACAAATCATAGCTTTTTACTTTTGACTAGTTTACTTTCAGCTACAGAGCAAACTATACACATGTCCTGCTGTGTAACCTAATAAATGCTATTAATGTTTTTGTTGGATGGGTCGTTGTGTAGCAGTGAATTCTATACATTAAAATTCTCATATTATTTGGTTCTCAGAAGATGAACTGATCTATCTTGACCCACACACAACACAGCCTGCGGTGGAGCCGTTTGAAGACTTCTCTATAGCGGATGAGAGTTTTCATTGCCAGCACCCTCCCTGTAGAATGAACATCGGTGACCTTGACCCATCAATTGCAGTGGTAAGTGCAGTAATTCAGGACCATCTATACACAGACTACCTTTGCTGATATCATTAAACCAGTTTGAGGTCTTCAAAAAGTTTGAGCAATAGAAGCAGCAGCATTAAGCCTGCTCAATATCAGATCCTAATGATTACTTCATTAGCCATTTTCATGCACTAACTCCATATCCATTGACTCTCTAAATCCCTGAAAATCTCTCTGAATTTTCCAGGCAAACAGAAAGCAATTTGGAGATTACAAGTGATTCTAAGTACTGTATGAATAACAAATTCACAATGAGAAATACAGTGAGGTTGCATTGGGTCTACATCGATCAAACATTTATAACCTCAAACACAAAAAGAGGATAAGCTAGCTTCATTTGGTGACAATTCCTTCATGGACTTCCTACTCCTCCTTCCATCCTCCATCTCCTGTTGAGCCCATACATTCAAAAGGATGTAACTTCACATATCCATTGAAAGTAAACCATACTACATTATTTTTATTCCACGTTTCTTGATAGTTGTTCTTGAAGAGCTGCGAAATTTTCTGCCTTATCATCTCTGAAGATGGACACAGTGTATTTGTTTAATTTCTCTGCATTTAGCTATGGTCCTAATATAATTTCTCCTGTCTGTCTGAGACCCACGTCAACTACTGAAATATTGAAGTGGGAAGAAATGTTGTCCTAACAACTTTGATTCACATGGCGATGGAAAATTTATATTAAAATCATGTTGTGATACAGCATGGAAAAAGGCCCTTTGGGCTTACTTGCCCATGCCAACCAAGATGCCCCATCTACACTAGTCCCACATGCCCACGTTTGATCCATATCCCTATAAAATTGTGGAAGGGTGCTCAAGAACAGTCAAATGTGCCATTTTGACAGGATCTCCCTGTACTGAGTTAATCGCTGCTGGACAAACTGTGGAAAGTTCGTCATCCGGCGAGAGGGCCTGTAACATTGGGCCGCCGTTGCGGCGACTGCGGAGGCCTCAATAGGCCCGACCATGGGTGAACAGGACTGGACTTTGTTGCCTTCCCTCACAGTGGGAACCATTGTGGGGGGGTGTTTTTATGTTTTATGTTAAATTCTTTAATGTTGTGTTTTATTTTTATTGGTGTGCTGCAGATGGCTCGGAAAACATGGCTGCTGGAGGCGAGAGTGAATGCTGGCGTGATTGGCTGCCGCTGCTCTCTCTCCAAATTGTGTATTGTTGCTGTAAAAGTTGTTTTTGTTTCATGCTTGTTTTAATTGTATGGTGTCATGCTTGTTTTTATTGTAAGGTATCCTTGAGGGTCCTGAAAGGCGCCCTATAAATAAAATGTATTATTATTATTAAGTTCGTTAGAGTTAGATTTAGCTCTTAGGGCTAAAGGAATCAAGGGATATTGGGGAAAAAGCAATATTGGGGTCTAATTTTAGATGATTGGCCATGATCATATTGAATGGTGGTGCTGGCTCGAAGGGCTGAATGGCCTACACCTGCATCTATTTTTCTGTTTTCTAAGTCGTCATGTACAGTAACTGGTCGCCTGGTAATCCATGTCAAGTTGCTTGGAGTGCACCTCCACCACTGCTAAAATTAGTACACATTCCTCCAACCCATCTAACACCATGAACACACACAGGAACCCTATACACCCCTATCATCCTTTTTGTGCCCCTCTTTGTATACTATGTAGAATGGGATAGATGGAGCAGACGTTGACTTGCATTGTAAGATACCTAGTGCAGGAAATCTGTCAAGTAGAAGCTTAAGGATGACTGTGTGTCAATCTTTTCATGATTAGATGATTAGTTATTTTTCAATGCTGGACATTGATTGCTTTGTTTGTTCTCCTTTAGGGGTTTTTCTGCAGCACCGAGGAGGATTTTACCGACTGGTGTCAAAGAATGAAAATGGTATGGCTATTTCTCTTGTCATGAATTAGATCCTTGTGGTCAAACATTTAGTGAAGTTGCTCTGTCCACCTGGTCACCTTCATATTCCCCTTTCAAAATAATGCACCTGGCATTCAGCCTATTAGAGTACTGAACACAGTAACCAGAACTGACTTTGCAACTGCTTTTTCATGGTAAAACAACTTATAGCCTCTCACATTTCAGCACCCATTACGTATCGCCAGATTTTAAAAGAGTCTGGCATTGGAGGCAGATACTCAGCTCTGTCAGAGGTATGGGTTGAGTTTGCTTGTGTAAGGTCAGTGACCATAGTTTAAAAATAACTTGAAACATCAGAAGAATACATAGTTATTCGTGGTAGATCCCCATGGTGGTGGTCATTGGAGCAGTACCCTAATATAGTATTGTTTATTCTAATCTGGGAATTCTGTTCTCTTTTAACATAAAGTTTTGTTATTTGTTAATTATTGTACTTTATAAAAGATGATTGTTATGTTATTTCTGTGGCATGTAAAGGTTATTGCGTTCCCCAGTTCTGCTGGACAAAGTAGTGCCGGGCGACCACTGTGCTCTGTGATGAGGGAGGTCCCATTGGGCTCTCAGTGATGGGGCTGCAGGATTCTGACCCCAATGCCCGGGCAGTGATGCCAATGGGAGGAAATTCCTCACTTGGTTATAGCAGGCAATCAGCAATAATGGACCCCCCCCCCCCATGATCTGTTATAACAAGGATCTACTGTACTTTTTAATTGGATTCATTTAGGGATGGATTTCCATGACTTAATCTTGCATTGAAAATCTTAAATGACAGCCCTTAATGTTCACTGCATGTCCACATCTGCTGTGCATGAGCGCTCATAAAGAGTGCAGAGCACATTCTCCTCACCTGACTAAAACATTGTATCACCCAGTCCCATCGATTGTATATTTGCCTCTTATAGCACCCTTCTTGGTTAATTGTCATAATTTCAGCTCTTCTCTTTCTCTCTCTGCAGATTTCACAAGAGAAAGATGCCCTACCAATGTTTGAGCTGATGGATCACCAGAATACTCGCTTCCCTGATGTTCACTGTCTAACGCCTGGTAACAAAATGTTCATTGAATTTGGATCTAGTATTAGTTTATGAATTGCAGCTATGTTGCTGTATCCCTGTCAAAGAACACTTAAACTGACGGCTGACTGTTTCTTTTCCCACCCTAGACTTCACAGATTCTGAAAGACTGGAACGATTTTTTGATTCTGAAGATGAAGACTTTGAGATCCTCTCATTATAATATAGGAATTCAGCTTTGAAGACAAAGTGTTGGTGATTCTCATGCTGCCAATATTCAGGAGCAGTAAATCGGCACAGGTTTCATGAATTCACATCATCATCATCAGTACACTGGGATCCTCGGATGGTGCGTTCCTGACTGGTCCCCGCTGAGGAGTGATACCCCTCATCTGTGAGCTAGCTCAGTCACCCCACAGACTATTTGATGATTAAATGCAAACCTGCCTCTGCTTTACCAGCACATCATATTTACCATGTACTTAAGCAACAGGTTTTTTTTTGTTGTACTTTAGCAGCATATTTGGAGGACATAATTTGACAGCTCCTGGGGTTTTATCCAGCAGCTTGTTCTCTTCAGCAGTCCTGCAGAGACGGAATGGCATCCTGTTGGTTTAAGGCAGCAGCATAATATAAAAAGTAGCAAAATTGCAGACAGCTTGGATTCTCTCACATCAAGATGCTGTATTAAACTATCTCACTCCAAACTGAAGCAGATGAGCAGTTTGCTTAAGTTAAATATGTTGCATTGAGAATTGTGGTACAGATATGCAAGTGCTTTTTGTAAAGGAGTGTGTTTGATCACATTCCCTATAATGGAGAGATTTTGTTTTCTCTTAGGATAGGACCAACTATCTTTGTTATCTTCAGCCCTATTAATGGCTTTGAAATGCATTAATTTGGTTATGTTTGATGAGAAGGAAAATTACAATGGCATCATTTTATGTTGTTTTCAGAATATTGGACAGATTTCAGTGGCACAAGGACCATCTTACTGATGACATCACTGATCCTAAAATCAGTTTTAGATCTGAATATGGGGACCATGTGACTTGTACCAGTCCTTTGAAGGAATTACTGAACTATGGTGTCTGCTATGGCTCTGGATGACACATTTCCCCGACAGAAAGTTGTAGATTCAAGCACCATTCTAGAGACTTGAGCACAAAAAGGGCAGGCTCGCTTTCCAATAGAGAATAAACAATGTTAGAGTAACACTTCTGGAATGAGACGTCCAATGAAGGTCCTGTCTGTCATACCACATGAATCTAAATGATCTCAGCATTAATTCACAAGCACAGGGATATTGTCCCATGTTCCAGCCAATAATAAGTGCTAAAACGGGTAATCCGATCAGGATCAAACTCCATTTGTTGAATCTTTACTGTTGAAAATTGGCTCCTGTATTTATCGATATTAAAAGAAAGACAACCCTTCATTGGCTGACAAATGCTTTGAGATCCCCAAAACGGAAAAGGTGCTACATTCATCAGCAGCTTGAGGTATACATCTTGGTCCTCTAATTCTCACCTGGGCTGCCCTAACCTAACTAGGATGACTGCTGCTGCTGGCAGAAAGGCCCAGTTTGACATCTCTCCCCATGTTTCCCACCTCCTGCCAATGTATTTTTATTGGGGGGTAGTGGAGATTTGGGGGGAAAAGTGGAGGAGAATGAAGATCAATAACTCAACGTCATTAGACGTGGGAATGCTTGTTGCCGAAGTAAATGGTAGGCACAGTAAAGCATAATACTACTTAATGTCTATAGTAGATATGCACTAAACCTGAGAAATATCAATTAACCACTTCACATAATTAACACACAATGAGCTTTTTAATTGTATGAAATATATTTGCTGTCACTGACATCTTTAATGCTGTTTTAATGAGTAAATGTAGTAAAATGACATGAATATGCAGATACACTGAAGAAAGGGGACATTCACAATGTCGAAGATCTTTGACAACTTGAGGCAAATTATTTAGGCGGTTCTGAGTTACTGACCTTTGAAATGAGGCTGACGCTTGGAAATTGTTATATAAATGGAGCAGAATGGTTTTGTGTTGGGATGGTTTGACCATGTTCTTCAGTGAAAAGGATGGTACAGCGAGTGTGAAAGGGCCAGTTCTACCAGCACACTGATAGTTCACTCTTAACCTTGTTTAAAGAGGCTGATAAATGGACTGCTGAACTATAATATCTAAATAAATTGTTTAAAATAATGTAATAATGGCTGATAGGATTTTGTTTTGGTTGATGTGAGGTGATTGCATCCTCACAATGGTTTAACTTTTTCTCTTTGGAGGTATACACAGAAACATGTCTTTCAGCCCAACTGGACCACTCCATCAAGCATCTTTTTTATTTTACTAATCACATTTTATTCTCCCCACATTCCCATTGACTTCCCCAGATTCTGCCACTCAGCAGCCAATTAACCTACCAACTAGTACATCTTTGGGATGTGGGAGGAAACTGGAACACCCAGAGAAACCCATGTGGTCAAAGAATGAACATACAAACTCCACTAAGATAGCAGCAGAGGTCAGGACTGAACTTGAAATCACTGGAGCTGTAAGACAACTGATTCACTGGCTGCGTCATTGTGCTGCTCCTAACTCCATCTTGACCACGTGTTACTGATCAGGATATATTAACATATTCAAAACACGGAGGCAGTAACTACTTTCTCAAGAAGCTAAATTTGTAATTTTGCAATTGTCATTGGATTCCCAATGATGTGAGACATTGGGAATGTTGAGTATCAGGCTTTCAAAACTCCACAAAATGGTAAGCTTGTCCATGATGGGTTTTGCACGTGCCATGGCATATATGATCTTCTAAAATATTGGTATATTTTCTAATCATTTGCACCAAGCACAGAGCTGCAATCAGGAGAGAAGCCCCTGTTTTATGGAGCTCCTGCAGTCTTTTCCACCCAGAATTGTCTGCATCTATGGTGACCCATATTAGCAGTTTGTTAATCGTTATGCTGACCAATCCCTGTGTATTCTGATATTTAGACTGTGCTTATCTTGTCTTGGTAGTAATTTTTCAAATGCATATACCCACTCCCATACCTTCCTCTAATTGATCCCAATTATGTCTGACCAAACTCAGAACCTGGCTGCATGCCCACACAGCTTCATTTCAGGAGTCTGGACAGGAGACCAGAAATTAAAACTGATTTGTTTAGTTTAGAGATACAGCGTGGAAACAGGCCCTTCAGCCTACCGCATCCACGCAGACCATTAACCACCCACACACTAGTACTATGTTCTACACACTAGGGACAATTTAGAGCAGGGGCGGAAATCGCTGTCGAAACATGGGGAGGGGGGAGGGGGACACAATTTCTTGGTGGCCCTGTGCGCGTGCGCTCACACACACGCTTCGGAGGTTTTGGCTGTGGGCCCTGTGGACGATAACATCGGGAGCTGACCTGGTTGGTGACCGACTCCAAACTCCAGCAACAGCAGCTTCGTCCGCCCTGAATCGTGGGGCTTGAATCGGCCCGTTCAAGGGGCCTTTCATCGCCTGGCGCGGCTTAAAACCGGCAGCGGGATCTTCCATCCCCCGGCGGGGGCTTCAACATCAGGAGCCTCAACGCAGCAATTTGACCGAGGGGCGGTGGAAGATCCCGCGGCCTATTTTAAGCCGCACCGGGCGATGAAAGGCCCAGCGAATGGGCCGATTCAAGCTCCGCTCTATGATCTTTGCTCCACCAGGACGTCTCCCTCCTCTAATCACCGCGCTCTACCCTCTATCCCACCCCCCTACTTTCGCCTCTGACCGACACCCCCCTCCTCCAATCATTGCGCTGAATCATCATGTCCCGCCCCCCCTTGCCTGCTGACCGACGTCTCTCGTCCAATCAGCACCCTTGATCATCAGTCCCATCCCCACTGTCTCGCGGAAAGCGGAGATTTTAAAGATTTTTTTTCCACTGAATTTCAAAATCTGGATTACAAAACATGGGGGCTGTGGACTGTCCCCCACCTCTCAAAACACGGAGTGGACGTGTGTTCCCCTGGATTTCCGCCCATGATTTAGAGAAAGCCACAAACTTACAAACCTGCACATCTTTGTAGTCAGTGAGGAATCCAGAGCATCCAGAGAAAACGTGCCACGTCGAGGACCAGAGGACATAGGTTTAAGGTGAAAAAATTTAATAGGATTCTGAGGGGTAACTTTTTCCACACAAAGGATAGTGGGTACATGGAACAAGCTGCCAGAGAAGGTAGTTGAGGCAGGAATTATCCCAATGTTTAAGAAAGTTAGACAGGTACATGGATAGGACAGGTTTGGAGGGATATGGACCAAACGCGGGCAGGTGGTCTGTGTGGGCAACTTGGAGCGATGGACCTGCTACTACACTGTATCGCTCTATGTCTCTGTACAAACCCCGTACAGACAGCATATTTCGGATCAAACCTGGGTCTCTGACGCTGGTGGCAGCAGCTCTAACACCGCACCGTCCAGTGTGCAGGCTAATCCTTTTCAGAAACTCAGAACATCTCTTTCCCTGCTGCCTCCACACTCTGGTTATGGGTGCAGCTGACATTTCACAACTTTTTGGAATGTGGCCCCCATTTGTTTCATTGCCCACCGCCATTCACAGAGCATTGAGCCAATCCATTGGTTGTGTGCTTTGCTTACCCCATTACTGCAGGCAAGAAGATGTCCAAGGACAAACTGGGCAGGCCACTATAGATTCATTCAATCATGTGTTTAACTTTATAACTTTTTACTTGAATAGTTCTCTTCGATTATAAAAAAAGATTCAAAGCAGAGCAGTGGTTAGGATTCTAGACATGGAAGGTGATGGAGTTTCCCCAGTTAACTGGAAAAATGTCCCATCATAAAAACTGTAAATCAACAAAGGAAACATTAATTCCTGATCCAGATTGTCATCTGTTCTTTTCCCTCCACGGGTGATGCTTGGCCTGCTGAATTCCTCTAGCATTTTATTTTTTTCTTGTAATAATGAACCAGTTTATAATTATGTAGACAGTGCTCCATGATACATATAAAAACATTTTAGGACAATTAAAGGTAAAGAACACTGCAGAACTCAATTGACATTAGGCAGACACATAGATGGGGAGAAGCAAAACAGCAACAGGTGCAAAATTTACTGAAAGGAAATGAAGAAAAGCCTGCATGGAATATAGCAACTGATACTATTTACAGTAACAAAACTACTTTTCAGACATTGACAAGTACTGGTGGTCTGTGCACTGGGGTCCACGGTCACAGTTTGCAGATATGCGTCTAATTGGGTTGATTGCAGCTCATGGTCCTCTCTGCTCCTTCCCCACCCATATCTCCAGCTGGTGAGTTAGTCTCATGGGCCTAGTCTCCTTACACTAGTGCAGTCGGCCATAAGTGGCAGAACCCACAGCAGTGACCCAGCCTGCTCAGATTGACCCAGGTAATTAGCTGCTGCCCAAAGTGTGGTTCAGTTTATCAAAGTCTCAAAGACATTCAAAAAGATTAAATGGAATTGTTTTAAAAATGTACTTAATTACATTATAAAGCTTAATCTATATGCACTTCTGCTGAGCCATTTAATGAAGAACCGTTTTACAAGTGTAAAGCTTGGGGCCAGATGGGAACTGCATTTAGCCCCTCAGAACTACCAAAGGACACCAACAACTAACCAACATCCAGCAGACTCCTACACTGCAATGCACAGATGCAATTGTTTGAACATTGGAGAAGGGCAAGCAGGGGTCCACTCGGGTCCAAGTTCAAAATGGCCTATATCTTAAACACACTAAGTAAGCAAACAATAGCAGCTTTTGTATAAAATTACCTTGAGAGTCAGTGGCTACCTAGAGTGAGCTTTGCTTTGGCCACAGTCAAGTAGTTCATAACATAGCATCTTCGGGAGGAGGCTGTGTGGCCCTGTTGAAGTTTCTTGACATTAAGTTAATGACTTCAGTTTTAAAAAGTATTTAGAAGAAAAATTCTCCATTCAATGTGTTTGTAGAACTGGGGCCTTAAGACTATCAGCAGAGTTCAGAGGATGATAGAAATTTAAAACTCGGTGCAAATGGCAATTAATTCCAGCTCAGTTAGTTTTAAATCTCAGATCAATGGTGAAAGCAAAATGTGAGCCAATAAGCAACAAATGCGCTCTGTTTTGTAAAAGCAGGACACCCCCACCCACCCTACTTGGTCACAGTGAAGTTCTCCCTCTGCTGGCATTGAAGTCAAATGCATGAAAGTATTTTATCTGGCGATATCACATCATCAGATATTTGATTTGCCCTACACACAAAAAATTACACTTTACAAAATACAGCACTATTATGCTAATGGCATAATAGTAAGTAACATTACGAAGCCAGTTGACCATTGATGTTTCATTTATTAATACCATGGTCTGGATCCTTGCTACATGTACATTTTGAATAAAAAGTTAAACATTGTATTTCTATAACAAGTGGAGATTTATTTGCATGGAAAACTGATAGCCATCAGCAACTGGTCAGAACGATACTGCACAGAACTATGCCCTCCAGCTCACCATCCACACTTGTACCACCACCCATTTACACTGAATACACATTAATCCCATTTCATTCTTCTCACATTACCATTAACAACTCCCAGATTCAATTACTTCTACATACTGGTGACAATTTACAATGATAGGGCTTGTAAGGAAACCAAAGCACCAAGGGGAAAGCCACGTGGTCACAGGGAGAACATCTAAATCCACACAGATGGCACTAGAGTTTGGGATTGAACTAGATTTGCTGGTGACTCGAGGCATTGGCTCTACTAGCTGCACTACAGTGCCACCTGCACAGGTGACAACCCACAGTAAATGTGCCTGAATGAGCTGGATTCAACAGTCAGATAACAATAAATCTGTCAGTGAGGTCCAGGTCTGCTGGACCCTTGAGACCTGGGCTGCTTTAGTCCTTGCCCCCATCTCATAAAAAGTTCAATCTGATTCATGCACTCCTTCTTGCAGTTGTAGTTTGGCTCTTTATGCAAATCACAAACTTAATTTCAAACATAAAGTTCAAAACAACAGTTGCCACTTATGAATACTGCACATGGCAACTAGTCTTCTAATCCCATGGTTAGAAGCAAAATATTTCAGTGTAAAATCAAGAATGTTAGAGTTTATATTGTGGAGTAATTGTCTAAAGACACAAATTAAGGTCTTCCTCCTCCTAAACACTGAACACAACCTTGCACATCCCTTCATTCCCTGGCCCATATGGACTTAAGTCATAAACTCTGAGGAAGGAAATACAGTAAGTGGTGTCACACTGAGCAAGTGTTCCAGCAGGATCAAGTGAATTGTTGTCAATTTTTGCTCCCTTTCCACAATACTGGATCACTATCACGGTAGTTCAACTGTGATAAAGAACATGTAACAATTATTGGCAATTCGGCATATCAGTGGCCACATTGGTCTAACACAAGCAGGCATCAACAATACTGCTCACCTCACCCCAAGCAATCTCCTCGGGTCTTAAATAGTTTACCTAGAATACCTAAACAATAGAGATGCAAGAGATTAAAAGATAGTCATCTGGAACAAAAAATAAACTGAGTGAATCAAGCAGGGTCTTGACAAAAAATGTCCACCATCTTTCTGCCTCGAGGGTGGTGCCTGACCTATTGATATCCTCCAGCAGAAGCTCTAACTTCTACAGGTGCACAGTAGAGAGCATGCTGACCGGTTGCATCGTGGCTTGGTTCAGCAACTTGAGCGCCCTGGAGAGGAAAAGACTACAAAGAGTAGTTAACACTGCCCAGTCCATCATCAGCTCTGACCTCCCTTCCATCGAGGGGATCTATCGCAGTCGCTGCCTCAAAAAGGCTGCCAGTATCATCAAGGACCCACACCATCCTGGCCACACACTCATCTCCCTGCTACCTTCAGGTAGAAGGTACAGGAGCTGAAGACTGCAACGACCAGGTTCAGGAATAGCTACTTCCCCACAGCCATCAGGCTATTAAACTTGGCTCGGACAAAACTATGAACATTAATAGCCCATTATCTGTTATTTGCACTTTATCAGTTTATTTATTCATGTGTGTATATATTTATATAATGATATATGGACACACTGATCTGTTTTGTAGTCAATGCCTTCTATGTTTTGTTGTGCTGAAGCAAAGCAAGAATTTCATTGTCCTATCAGGGACTCACTTGAACTTGAACTTTTGCAATAGGTTGTGGCATCGCTAGTTGTGTAGGCAAACTAAATTTGAATAATTCAACGATGAAATACTTTGATGAGGAAGCATAGATTCGGATAATTAAACAGCTCTCCTGTTCCTGTAATTCTTTGTACACAGTACATCCCAGGCAATAAGTAATTTTACTTCGGAGTCACGTGAGTGACTACGTGAAGAACCCCGCCAGTGTGCCTGCGCGTCATTACGTCAGATGTCTTGACGCAAACGGACGTGAGGAGCAGAGCTCCTCCAGTGGTTTGTAGTTTTTCAACTACAAGGTAAGTAGAAACTTTTTTCATGTTTTCCAGGTCCGTTTACTGTGGGTCTATGGGGATTTTTTCCACAGACGCCATGGAAAAAACGGACAGGGGGAAGAGGCGAGCTCACAGCCGACAGAAGTCGGGAAAGTCGGGAGTCTGCGGTTAGAGACCAACTGCCTCTAAACCCTGGTACAGTCGCCAGCGGTGAACATAGCGACTGTGGACCTGGGGCTGGTGAAAATACAGTCAGCGCCTGTCGGGCAAAAGACAAAGTTTAAATCCCAACGGCCCACGGAGGGAGTCCCAGGCAATGGAAGTAGCTCCAGGGCTAGATACTGCTTTCGAGCGTATTGCCCAAATAGAAAGCCTTTTACATAGGCTGTTGGAGCAAAGTTCACTCAGGGAGGAGTGTACTGAAAGCCAAGCTGCTGGAAGCAGCTCAAACAGCTCCTGGTACAGGGCTAGATACTGCTTTCGAGCGTATTGCCCAAATAGAAAGCCTTTTCCATAGGCTGTTGGAGCAAAGTTCACTCAGGAAGGAGTGTACTGTAATCCAAGCTGCAGGAAGCAGCTTAACAGCACCTGGCTCAGGGCTGATGGAATGCACCCTCAGGAATGAGGAGCGTGCTACGGGTCATGAGATTTCAGACCCGACTCTGACGGTGAGGCTGTACAAGGCGATGAACGGCAGCCGCCAGATGTTCCACCCCTGGCAGTAGGATTCGCTGCCCCGTCAGGGTCAGGATAGCCATTAGGAGAAGAACTGGCCTCCTTAATAAATTACTTGGTTTACCATCAGCTGGAACAGCAGGAGATGGATGAGACTGCAAGAAAGCAGGAGACCCCAAGTAACTGTGGGTTGCTGAAAGCAGCAGCAGTGAACCAAATTATCTGGAATCAGTTGCAGAGAATATTAAAGCTGCTGGGTTCTGGAATAACTGCTTTTACCAGAATAGCAGGTAACAGCCAAGAGATGACGAAGTTGCATCAGGAAGCACTGGGGTTGCTATGCAGCACCCACTTCGAGATCAATTATCTAAGGAAAGTGCTATACGGCCTACTATGAATCCGAAATTCGCAGCACTCTGCAAACCAAGTAATATACAATTACCCAACTTACTCTTTGGAGAGGATCTCGGGAGACGTATTAAAGAGTTGGAAGATGAAGCGAAAACAGGATTGATAAAAACATCAATGGTTGCAAAGTCTGTAAAGAGGAAGTATCCTTTCAGACGTCATACGGATCCTAGACCAGGACCAAGTCGCTCATCAACGCAGGGACGTAGCTGGCGGCCTGCAGCGGGAGTAAGGACCAGTGGTGGTGCTTCCGGAAGAATCCAGGGATCTCAGCATACTCAAATGACTCAAGAGGTAGGTGGACCTGGTTCTCAGGGGAACATAGTAACTGGATTAAGTCCAAAAGTTGGAGGCAGATTACGTCTCTTCTATAAACATTGGAAGATTACTTCAGATGTGGTAATTCTGAATAATATACAAGGATTTCGAATTGAATTCAATCCAAATTATGATTTGCCTGTCCAGCATGTTCCTAGCAGAACTCTCCACTTTGCGATAATGGAGGTTCAAGTTGCGCTTCAAAACCCTATATATAAAAGGTGTTATTGAAGAATCAGTCTACCAAATTCACCAATTTGGGTCAAATATATTCCCTCGATCAAAAAAGGATGGAGGATGTAGGATTATTATAGACTTGACAAGTCTGAATCCTTTTGTTCAGTGTCTGTTCACTTGCAAGATATGAAGTATCTTAAATTTATATGGATGAACCAATTAGGGCAGTTCAAAGCTCTGCCTAATGGGTTAACGTTCCCTCCCAGAATATTCATAAAATTGTTAAAATCAATTCTGGGGTTGCTGAGAGCCAGGGGCATGTACTAATGGCATACCTGGATGATGTCCTGATTATAGGAAGGACAAAACAGTCAACAGAAGCATGGGTTGCAGTAATAAAATCAAACTTTTGAAAGTTTGGGGGTTTCTAAATTCATCCAAAGAAATCAAGGTTAAAAACATGTACCTCGATTAATTATTTGGGGTTCACAATTGATTCAGCCCAAATGCAAATTACTTTGCCCAGTGAAAAAAGGGTGGAGTTGATTAAAGATTGCAGTAATCTGTTAAACGAGCAAAAACCTCTAATCAGACAGGTGGCTCGAGTACTGGGAAAATTAGTAGATTCCCAGCAGTCCAGTATGCACCATTACATTATCAACAGCTGCAGAGAATCAAAGAACAGGCACTGAGAGTAAATGCTGGTCATTTTGATAGAACCACGCAAGTAACAACAAATGCTGTTTCTAAGCTGCAGTGGTGGATTCTACATGTCTCAAGCAGTTCAGGCAAAGTGCTGATTGAACAACATTCCATGATATTACAAACTGATGCCAGTGCACTAGGATGGGGTGCAACTGACTTAACATGGAGCTGCGGAGGCAGATGGAATCAGGAAAAGTTAGTGTTACTGCAGACATGGGGAATTACCTATTTGGAGCTTTTAGGAGGTTTCTATGGACTCCAAGCTTATGGTTCTAACACAACTAAAAGGAAGGTTCAAGTTCAAATTAATAAACACAACAGTAGTTGCCTATATTAATGATATGGGTGGAATTAAGTTGGTGTCATGTGACAAAATGGTTAAATCAATTTTGGTCTTGGTGTATTGAAAAGAACATTTGGATTTCAGCTATCTATCTACCAGGTAGAATGAACACGATAGCAGACACCAGGTCACGAAAAGTTCCATGATAATAAAGAATGGATGTTGAATCAAGAGGTATTCAATGAAATAGTAATCAGATTTGGAATGACCGACATCGACTTGAATCATCAGCTATCGAGATATGTCTCATGGAAACCAGATCCAGGAGCAGTGGCGATTGATGCTTTCTCGCTACATTGGGGTGGTATGTTTTCATATATATTTCCACCTTTCTGCCTCATAAGCCAATGTTTGCTGAAAATCAGGCAAGATGCTGCTTCAAGGGTATTGGTAGTACCAGATTGGCCTACACAGCCATGGTATACGTTGATATTAGAATTAACAACACAAATGTTGATGAAAGTCCCAAAAAAGAGTAATTTATTGCTGCACGGGAACAACATCCATTATATGATTGTTTGGATTTGTTGATTTGCAGGTTTTAAGAATGCCTTTTCTGGGACGAGGACTGTCTGAGCATACTGTGGACATGCTTACGGCAGCCGGGAGGAAGAGCACTCAAAAACAGTACCTTTCTTATATTAAGAAATGGGAAGAGTTCTGTGTACAAAAGAATGTGCAATAAAGTACTGCAGATATTTCAAATGTTTAGAATTTCTGTCAAAACTTTATTATGATGAAGGTCTGAGTTGTAGTGCAATTACTTCAGCCAGAAGTGCATTGTCCTCATATTTGGTTCTGGATTCAGAAAGAAACTCAATTGGGTCACACCCAATTGTTTCCAGACTAATGAAAGGAATCTTTAATTCCAAACCACCGAAACCTAGGTACGTGACAATCTGGGATGTAAGTGTGGTACTGAAACTACTTCGTGAATGGTCATCAAGTGTGTCTTTACCTTTGGTCAAGCTCAGTATGAAAGTATTCATGCTTATGGCATGAGTGACAGCACAACGAGTGCAAACACTTGGAAAATTACAAATAGACAGTATGGAAGTAACTGAAGACAAGGTTACATTCTATATCTATGACCTACTAAAGTAAATTAGGCCAGGTGTGACAGGATTTAAAATTATGCTAGCAGCATATCCAAATGATCCATGTCTCTGTATGAAGACATATTTATTACAATACATTGAGGTCACAAAGAATTTGAGAATACGGAAACTGGGTTGTTGATCACACACAAGAAACCACACAAGAGAGTTTCAATACAGACTATTTCCAGATGGATAAAAGAAGTCTTAACAGCTGCTGGTATTAACACTTATGTTTTTACGTCTCACTCGACTAGGGCAGCAGAAACGTCGGCGGCCAGGGCAAAAGACGCCCCGTCGACCATATCCTCGCAGCCGCCGGGTGGTCCAATGTGTTGATGTTTCAATATTTTTACCATCGGCCTATTGTTAATGCGGGGTTGTTTGCAGAAACTATTTTAAGTTCTGTGTAAATTCATCTGGTTTAAAGGGGATCTGATTCATTTCATTATTGAAATGAATTACTGCATTTGTGGTACAAATGTTATTATGAATGCATGATTGATTATTCTCGTTCCGAGTCAATCTATGCAGTGAGAAGCCGGGATTGATCCACGGCATGAAATCACAAAGCTTTAAAATCTTCACGTAGTCACTCACGTGACTCCGAAGTAAAATAGTAAGATTAAACGAGAACTTACCTAAGTTTGAAGTTTGATCTTTATTTTATGAGGAGTTACGTAGGTGATTACGTGCCCACCACGACCCTACCCTCTATCATAAAGGTCAGATGGAAGTTCTTGTATTACTCGTTTTATTATGAGACTATATTACTTCGGTTGTTGTTTTTTGTGATTTCACACCGCTGCTTTGAAGATTGACGCGCAGGCGCACTGGCGGGGTTCTTCACGTAATCACCTACGTAACTCCTCATAAAATAAAGATCAAACTTCAAACTTAGGTAAGTTCTCGTTTAATCTTACTAATAAATTGTGTACAGAGAATTATTAATTGATGGCGAAGAGAGCTGTTTAATCATGCGAATCAACGCTGTCACATTATACGGGTGAATCTGACGTAGCATAATGAACACACTGCAACCATAAGTAGGAAGAATATAGTGTGGAAAAGAAAGCCAAAAAATTGTGACCCGTCAATAGTTTCTAATAGATTGTATTATGGTGATTTTCATTTAAAAAAAGGTGCATAGGACTGTTGCATTTAAATAACTAGTTTTAAACAAAATAGCCAAGCTTTGGATCAAATCCTTCCACAATAACACGGCAGAATAATGCACAGGGAAATGGCTACAAACTAGCGTTGAACACTTTGAAGGTGAAAAGGTTGACAATCTTCTAACAGCAAGCTCTCCATGAACCAAATGGCTCGCAGTCCCTGCAGAAACAACCTCATTTCCAGAGCTCTCCAATTGGCTCCTCCGCTGCTTTCTCTATGGTTTTCTCCACGTTAGACATTATCTCCTGATGCAAGACTTCAATACTTTGAGAAGCATTTAACACCTGTTATATGTAAAAAGAATAATGTCACAAATAGTCAAATAGATTAAATGAGAAGCCGTTTCTCACAGCAGGACCGATAAACAGAGGAGACCAAGTGACCATCAAAGAACCAGACAATTTCTTTAAACAGCGAGTTGTCAAGATCTAGGATGCACTACCTGCAAGGACAGCAGCTGTAGTTCCAACAGACTTCAATGACCGAAACCATATTCAGTAATAAATAAACACAAATTATATATAACTAAGTGGGAAGACTTGTGCAAAAGAATGTACCCAAATCATAGTGAAAAATGTCAGGAAGCATAAAACCAATCATGCAAAGACCTACTCACTAACATCAAGGGAAATTTGTACTAGTGCTGGGGTAGTTATCTCACAGATTCGTCAAGAAACTGACTGACACCGTCACACTCCTACCTTTCAGCCCAGTCTGTTCCAGTGCCATTCCAGAGTATAGACTGGAGAGCCAGAATTGTGGATGACCTCAAGATTGGGGTTGTGAGCTGTGAGGAACCCTGTCAAGGTATACAGCGGGACATAGATCAACTACAGAAATGGGTGGAGAAATGGGAGATAGTTTAATCCGAGCAAGTGTGAGATGTTGCACTTTTGGAGGTCAAATGCAAGGGGAAAATATACAATTAATTGCATGATCCTCAGCAAAATGTATATGCAGAAGGATCTTGGTGTTTAAGTCCATAACTCTCTGAAAGTAGCAAAACAAGTATATAGAGTAGTACAGAAGGCAAATGGTATGCTTGCTTTGGTAGGTTGGGGGATTCAGTATAAGCATCAGGATGTCATGATGCAGCTTGATAGGACTTGGTTTAGGCCGCATTTGGAGTATTGCGTGCAGTGCTAGTCGCCCCATTACAGGAAGCATGTAGAGGATTTGGAAAGAGTGTAGAGATGGTATACCAGAATGTTGCCTGGATTAGAGGTATTGGCTAAACGGAGAGGTTGGACAGACCTGGATGGTTTTCTCTGGAATGCTGGAGGTTGCCGGGAGATCTGATAGTATATAAAATAATGAGGCATAGATAAGGTAGACAGTCAGAACCTTTTTCCCCAGTAGAGGGCATAGCTTTAAGGCGAAGGGGGCAAAGATTGGGGGCAAAGGAGATGTGCAGCCAACTTTTTTAATATATGCACAGAGGGCGGCGAGTGCCTGCTGGGGTGGTGGTTGAGGCAGATACGATAGTGGCATTTGAGACTTGGATAGGCATATGGATATGCAAGAGGGATAAAGAGTCTGTGCAGGTAGATGAAGTGATGGTCTTGGCATCATATTCAGCACAGGCATTTGTGGGCCAAAGGACCTGTTCTAGTGCTGCATTGTTCTAGTTACAAGGAGAGATTGGATAGGTTGGGACTGTTTTTCCTGGAGCGAAGGAGACTGAGAGTGACCTTATAGAGGTTTATAGATTCATAAGTGATGTAGATAAGGTGAATAATCAGTCTTTTTCAGGGTAGGAGAGTCTAAAACTAGAGGGTTAAGGTGAGGGGTACAATTTAAAGGGGAATGAGGGATACGTTTGTCCACACAGAGGATATTGACTATGTGGAACAAGCTGCCAAAGAAGGTGGTAGAGGAAAGTGCAATCGCAATGCTTAAAAGACATTTGGACAGGTGCATGGATAGAAAATGTTGAGTGGGATATGTGCCAAACACAGATAAATGGGACTTGGTAACACGGGACAGGCAAATTAATCTTGTCAGCATGGACAATTTGGGCCAAAGAGCCTTTTTTATGTTGCGTGACACTGTCACCATTCCTGTAATATTCCTCGGCTGCACATCATTATCATACAGACAACCGCCTTGACGAATGTCTGTGAACTAACCGGCATGTAGTGAAATATGCATTTCATACATGTCTCCTATGAAGGTCCTCAGTGACAACCCTCTAGCCATTCATTAGTGCTCTGTCTTCCTTCATAAAGTTCATACCTTCCAGTTTAGACTCTCATCTTTCATCAGTTCTCTAAAACGCTGATACACCCGCTCCTGAAATGAACAGTTTTCATAGCGTTCAATACCAAAACCTCCTCGCTTCATTGCAGCCGAGGGATCAAGGTGCAGGAACAGGATCACATCTGGTTTTGGAATCCCAACATCTGCTTGTTTGCACCAGTCCAAGGTGAAACCCTATTTGAGGAAACAGTTTAAGCAGCAGCAGATAAACATTAAATTGACAAAAACATCCTTTCTTGACTCTCACACAGAACGTAGAATATATAACAGTAGAGCATAGAACCCACCCCCTTGTGGGTTCAAGGCCCTTCAACCCACAGTGTCTGTGACGAACATGATACCAAGTTGAACAAATCTCCTCAGCCTGCATCTGATCCACATCCCTCTATTCCCTCCACATCTCCTCTCCATTCCAAAATCCAACCTCTGCACTTTTGGAAACAGAGCCTTCTCCAGGGCAGCTCCCAGGCTCTGGAACTCCCTCCCACAATTGATTCGAAATTCTGAGTCCCTCACCATCCTCCAGTCCCGCCTGAAGACCCATCTCTTCACCTCTGCATACCCTTAGTCCCATGTCCCCCTCCCCTTTGCATCTCTGTCTTACTGCTCTATTTTGTTTTGTTCTTGACTCTCCATGTTAAGCGACTTTGATTCCTTGAAAAGCGCTATACAAATAAAATGTATTATTATTATTATTATTATCCATGTGCCAATCTAAAAGCCTCAAACACCTTTATCGAATCCGTTTCCATCACCACTCCTAACAGCCGGTTATAGGCATCTACTACTCTCTGTAAAAAAAAAAAAAAAAATTGCCCTGCTCACCACCTTTTAACTTTCCCTTCTCACACCTTGAAGCTATGCCCTGTAGTTTTTGACATTTTTGTACCCTGGGAAAAAGGTCCTGACTATTTGTGCCTCTATAAACTTTATTAGGTCTTCCCTCATCGTCCGACACTCCAGACAAGACAACCCATGTTTATCTAACCTCTCCTTATAACTAATACCTTCTAAACTGGACAACATTCTGGTAAACTTCTTCTGAGAGACAAAGTGAACAACACAGGAGACAAGAATTTGAGTTCAGAGTTCTCAGACAGTTGCAAGGCTGGTGGTTTAAGGAGAAAGGCAAGATGTAGCCATAGAAATATCTTGAGAAAAATGATGAGAATTTTAAATTGCTGGCATTGGCAATTTGGTCACTACTGAAGGTATCACCCAGTTATAGCTGCCTTTTACTGGAAATGGTCTTTCTAATTCATCCCATAGACTCCCAGGAAAATCAAGAATAAAGGCTAATACTGCCATTATCAATTCTAATAGAAAGAGAATCCAAGACAGACCAGGATTCACATGGAACACTAAATTATCTAAATTAAGGAATTGTTAATTCTCCAATCTCCTGTTCTGAAGGATACACACATGCCACAGATACTATGTACTTCCAATTCAAAAACAATTAGGCCATCAACTTTAAACATGAATGACCAATCGCATTGGCATTGCAGGCATTAGTAAAAGGCAGATATCCTATAACTAAAAACGTAGGTATTTAATTAATTAATTATTCACTTGGATTACAGTTCAAAATATTATTTTCCCCAGTTCTATTATACGTACTGATTTTGCACTTGTGAATGCAACTCCAGAAAATGCATATCTATCCACAATGACAGTGACCCCTTTCTGCAACCACTCTTGGATCACTGGCCTGGAAAATGGAAAGAAAGGGGAAAAAATGACAATGTTGCAAGCACATATCTAAGACACAAAGTCTCATATCAAAGACCTGTAATTTAGCAGCAACATTCTAATGTTTTTTCCCTCCCCACAATTTGAAGCTCCATCTCCTTTTTAGTTTAAAAGAACAGGAGGACAGCTAGATATTGTCCTCAGAAAGTGCTGGCAAGCCATCTTGATGAACCGCAACAGACCATGCAGAAAAGGTACTCTCATAACACTGAAGAAAGGAATCTTCAGCATTGTGATATGACTGAGCTGATGTTGTGCTCAGGTACCAAATGCAAATGTAGGGAGTACTTCACGGGTTCAAATTCGGCCAATAAATATTGGACTTGCTCGAGAGTCCCATGTACTCTGCATGAATTAGCATAAAGGATTTCATGACCTATAGCACTACTGCATGGTCATCGTTATAGATACTATTGACTTTATATTCCAGAGTTTGTTAATTGACTAAACTTAAGCGATGATTAGTACACTATGCTAACACAAGTTAAATTTCAGGTAAAATATACCTGAACTGACTTAAACTAATCCCAATTACATGTTAAGTTCACAAGAAAGTCAAAAAGGAATAGGAAGTATCAAAACCAGATTATAAAATGTTATTTTGCCAGTGTCCTCCACACTCTTTCAGATAGGAATTGTCTCCCTCATTTCCACATTTATATTAAATAAAACACCTTACACCTGTTCCCATCTGTTAGCCGCAAAGAGCAAGTGCACAGCGTTATCATTCATGTTCTGTTTCTTCTCCAGGTACAAGCTAATCAGTTTCCCAATTTCAGTTCCTCTGTCTGAAACCAAATAAGACACAAATCAGGATCTCCCACTGTCATGAATGATCCTGGCAAACAGCTTGCATTTATAGAATTATATAGCAAGGAACCAAGCACTTCACCTTAACTTGTCCATGCCAACAAAGTTGGCATTCTGGGCTGGCCCCATTTCCCTACATTTGGCCCATATCCCTCCATAGCTTTCCTATCCATATATTTGCCCGGATGACTCTTGAAAGTCGTAATTGTATTCGCTTCTTTATTCCAATGGCAGCTCGTTATAAATATATACTGAGTGAAAAGGTTTGCTCCGAGCTTCCTCTTGAGCCTCTTCCCTCTCACCTTAAGCCGATGCCCTCGGCTTTTAGAATCCATTACCCTGAGAAAAAGACTGACCGTTCACTTTATCCATGATCATCGTGATTTTCCATATTTAAATTAGGTTGCTCCTTAAACTCCAATGATAAATAAGAGTCCCAGCCTATCCAGCCTCTTCCTATAACTTAAGCCCATAAGTCCACGTAAAAATTCTGGTGAACATTCCTAGAGAAAGGTGATCAGAATTCCAAGTGTGGTGGCACCAACGACTTGTACAGCGGTGTCAGGATGTCCCAACTTTTTTATTCCATACCCTTCACAATGAACGCATGCACAGCATATGCCTTCTTCATTATCTTTTCAACCTGAATCGCTACTTTCAGGGAGCCACGTACGTATGCACTCACATATTTCTGTTCCACAACACTCTCCAGGGCTCTACCATTTACTGTGCAAGTCCTCCCTGGTTTAAGTGTAACACCTTACACTTGTCAAATTAAAAAAAAAAAAAAATTAAAAATTTTATTTTATTAGAAGTACAATTGTATACAGTCATATTTTCATAATACCTTTCATGTACAGCTTCTTATTTAAATTTTTTTTTGAAATAAAGAAAAAGAAAAAAGTTAGATAATGAAAAATAGAAAAATGTGAGATATATAGTGTGTGAAAAATAAAAATAAAGAATGAAATAAGAAAGTTGAGACATAGAAAATAGAAGAGAGAGAATAAAAGAAAAGATGAGAAGAAAAGAAAATAGAAGGAGATCATTTATAATCTTGACCATCCGCAGTCACGGATTAGCTTTTACACCTGTTTTGCACCATACGTTTCCAAAAAGACGACAAATGGAGACCAACTCGTTATGAATTGGTCAAATTTATCTATTAGGAGGAATCGCATTTCCTCAAGATGTGCGGTATCCAACATACTTGCAATCCACATTTTGAGCGTTGGTATTGGTGTATTTTTCCAAAATTTCAATATTAATTTTTTTGCTATTATTAAACCATAATTAAAAATTGACTTTTGAGATGAGCTCAATTTGTTCCCGTCTTCCATTACCCCAAATATAATCAATTCATTATTGGGTTCCATTTTTGTCTTAAATAGTTTTGTAAATATTTCAAAAATATCACTCCAAAATCCATGACGTTTTATACAAGAAACAAAAGAGTGTGTTATAGTTGCTTCTTGGGTTAAACATTTATCGCAAATGGGCGATATATTTGGATAAAATTTATTTAATCTTGTTTTTGAGTAATATAATCTATGTAAAATTTTAAATTGGATTAGATTATGTCTTGCGTTAATCGAACACTTGTGAATGTATGTCAAATACTTTTCCCATGTAGCCTTCGTAATTTTAATCAATAATTCCCGTTCCCACTCTTCTCTAATTACCTCGGTCACAGGTAAATCTATATTTAAGATACTATTATATAAATATGATATTAATTTTTGTGTATCAGCTTTTATATTCATTACTTCTTCTAGTAAATCAGGAGTTATTTTTTGATATCCCTGTATGTATGTCTTCAAAAAATTACAAATCTGAAAATATTTAAAATAATGAGTGTTTTTCAGTTTAAATTTTAATTGTAATTGTTGAAATGATAATAAATCTCCCATTTCATACATATCCCCGATCCTTTTAATTCCTAAACTTTCCCATTGATTATATATTTTATCCATCATAGATGGTTTAAATAAAGGATTATTCGCTATCGGTGTTAACAATGATAGGTTTCTTAATTTTAAGGATAGTTTTATTTGTTTCCATATTCTTATTGTATCTTGTATAATTGGGTTTTTCTTATATATTGTATTGTTCATTTTTTTCGGGGAGGATTGTTCCTATATTACAAGGATAACAATCCTCTTTCTCCATTTTTATCCATTCTGTCTGTTGAGTTGAACTATCCAACCAGTAAATTATATTCTTAATATGTATTGCCCAATAGTATTACAAAAAATTAGGGAGTGAAAGTCCCCCGACATCTTTTGGTTTACATAAGTGTTCTTTTTTAATTCTATGTGATTTGTAATCCCAAACAAAATTAGTAATATTAGCGTTCAGTTTAGAAAAAAAATATTTTGGTACATATACTGGTATAGATTGAAATAGGTATAATAACTGTGGTAAGAAGCTCATTTTAATAGCATTTATTCTGCCTATTAATGATAAAGGGAGTGTTTTCCAAAATTGTATCATTATATTAAGTTTATTTATTAAGGGTATAAAATTAGCATTGAATAAAGCTTTATGTTTTCTAGTAATCTGTATACCCAGATATTTGAATTTTTCTGTTGCTATTTTAAAGGGGAATTTCAATAAGTGTGTGGATTCTTGAGGTTTTAACGTCATAATTTCACTTTTGTTCCAGTTTATTCTATATCCTGAAAAGGACCCAAATTCCTCTATTAAATTTAATAAATTTGGTATGCTCGTTTGTGAATTTGTTATATATAACAAAATATCGTCTGCATACAATGAAATTTTATTATTTAAGTCCCTAGTATTATAACCCTGAATATTCGGATGGCTTCTTATACTTTCAGCCAGAGGTTCTATCATAAGGGCAAATAGCAGGGGTGATAAAGCACATCCCTGCCTATTACCCCTTGATAATTGAAATTTTTGAGATAACATGCTGTTAGTTAATATTCGTGCCATCGGTTTATCATATAATAATTTCACCCATGCAATAAAATTCTCTCCCATATTAAATTTTTGTAATACTATGTATAAATACTGCCATTCTACCTGATCAAATGCTTTCTCTGCATCCAAAGAAATAATTGCTAAGTCTTTTTCTTCCTTTTTATGTGAGTACATTATATTAAACAGGCGTCTCAAATTATTAAATGAATATCTTTTGGGTATAAACCCCGTTTGATCAGGGTTTATCAATTTACTAATATATTTGCTTAGTCTTCTAGCTAAAGTCTTTGCTAGAATTTTCTGGTCGGTATTTAAAAGTGATATAGCTCTATATGAGCCCGGTTCCTCTAGATCTTTATCTTTCTTTGGAATAAGCGTAATAGTTGATTCTGCTAATGTTTCAGGTAATTTATTTTCTTTAAAAACGTGAGTATATAAATTAAATAGATAGGGGGTCGTTATCTCATGAAACTTTTTATAAAATTCATTACTAAAACCATCTGGTCCCGGTGTCTTACCATTTTTCAGCAATTTTATTGTTTCACCTATTTCTTCGATTGTAATTTGCGCTCCTAGTTCTTCTTGTTCCAAAAGGTCAAGTTTTGGTAGATTACATTTATCTAAAAAATTTGTAATTTTACTATCTTCTGTTTTGGTTTTTGATGTGTATAAATTCTGATAAAATTGAACAAATCTTTTATTGATATCTTTAGGTAGTGTTAGTAATTCACCATTCTCGGATTTAATATTATTTATGGTATTTTCCTTTTCCTGTTTTTTCAATTGACGCGCCAACAGCTTATGTGGTTTGTCACCAAACTCAAAATGTTCCTGTTTTGTAATTTGGAATAATCTTATTACTCTTGCCAAGAGAATTCGGTTAAGTTTAAATTTCAGTAGTATTATCTTATTATGTTTATCTATAGTGGGATCTTTAGCATTATCTAACTCTAACTGTCTTATTTCTTGTTCTAACAGCATCTGTTCTGTTTTATTCTTCTTATTTTGAAAAATTTCATATGAAATTATAATTCCTCTAATAAATGCTTTAAAAGTTTCCCATATTAAAGAAGGTGAGGTACCTGGTGTATCATTTATCTCAAAAAATGATATAATTTGTTGTTTCAAATATTGATAAACCTGTAAGTCATTTAATATATATGTGTTAACCCTCCAAAAAAAATTATTTCCCGGCATTCCTTCAAATTTTACTTAAAAAGTCAATGGAGAGTGATCAGAAATACTACTAATATGGTAAGTTGGGTTAATTATATATGGCATTAATTTCCTATCCACTAAAAAATAATCAATTCTTGAGTATGTTTTATGTACCGAAGAGTAAAACGAGTATTCCCTTCCTGCTGGGTTAGCAGATCTCCATACATCTGTTATGTTAGTATTCTTTATATATGTATTTATAAATTCACTAGTCTTAGATTTTGTATTACTCCTTCTTTGTTTTGCTGATTTGTCTAAGTAAGGATCTAAAACACAGTTGAAATCCCCTCCTATTACGACATTTTGATAATTAAACTCCAGTATTATATCTATAATTTTCTCAAAAAATTGAGGGTTATCAAAATTCGGAGCATAAATATTTACCATAGTTATTGGGGTAGCATAAATTTCTCCCGAAACTATAATATACCTTCCCTCTTTATCTGATATAGTATTCTTTAATTTGTACGGTATACCTTTTCGAATAAGAATAGCCGTACCTCTAGATTTAGAAGTAAATGACGAATAATATGTTTGGCCTATCCACTTCGCCTTTAATCTCATTTGTGTTTCCTGTTTCATGTGAGTTTTTTGCAAGTAGATTATGTCGCTTTTCAAAGATTTTAGGTGAGCAAAAATTTTACCCCTCTTTATTGGTTCATTGGCACCCCTTATATTCCAACTACAGAATGTGATTCCTCCATTCTTTATTTGCCTATCGTCCTGCATTGTATATCAAAGTAATGTTCTTGAAACATACGGTGCAAACAAATACCTCCGTGTTCTGGACGTTGGGTGGTCATTCCAAATTTTTAAGTTTACATTACATCTCCATCTCCAAAAGTGCCTTAGATAAAGCAAGAAAAGTTGTGATTTACAATTAATTAAGTGATTTAAAAAAAAAAGTGAAATTAAGGTATCTAAAAGCAGGTACCTTAAAGACAAATAGCCACCTAAGGTGGCGAAAGAATTATAGACTTCCATTGATGTTATTTTACAGTGAGCCCCAATCCCTTATTAACACCTCGTAAAAAAAAAAAAACGACAAACCGTCTTGTTTATTCTTGTATAACTTTATCAAACTAGCGTTAGTAAAATGCCCCCCAAAAAAATAATTTAAAAAAAAAATTAGTAATAATAATAATAATAACAAAAATATGCAAAGATAAAATATTAAAGAGTTAAAAAAAAAATTTAAAAAAATTAATGTAATTAAACCCCAAATCCAAATATAAACCACAACCTATTCTCATTTCTATAAGTATTTGTACTGTACCAATTTATCTAGCCAGCTACCCTACAAGCAGGTACCGAGGGGTTAACCTCATTCCTGGATTTTTTCCAAGTTTATGTTGCGTTCCCACTCAAAAAGAAAGAAAGAAAATGTTAGTAATGTTATAGACATTTTGGTTAATTACAATTTATAAGCAATGGTTTATTCATAATTATTCATATTTACTACACACACTCACATTAGTTTTGTTAAAGTTAGTTAGTTAATTGTAATTAGCATATAATAGTTAAATACTCATGTTATCTCGTTCTTTGTACGAGAGCTTTTCATTCAAGGTTAAACAATATTGTCCAATACATTCCAGACAGATAAGCTCAGTAACTGTCTGAGAAATCCGCCAGTTCCAGCTCCATCTTAGAAATTAAAAAGTTCCATGTTCATTCCTTTAGTCGTCTTCTTCTGATGTTTCCGAGGATTTCCTCATGATATCTTCTGCATATTTAAATGCTTTTTCTGGGTCCGTAAATGAGCGCTCAATTTCCTTATATGTAATTTTCATTTTTGCAGGAAAAACAATACCATATCTGACTTTAGAAATAGCCCTCAATATGTTTCTTGTCGGTGTAAACAGGTTCATTCTCTGGACAATCTCTGGAGGATAATCACGGAAAAATCGGATCTTTTCCCCACGATATATCAAATTTTCACCATGAACAATCTTCTTCAGTATAGTTTCCACTGAAGAAATATCAAGAAATTTCACAATTATCTGTCTTGGAGCAGCATTTATGCCTCTTGAGACACGTCCAACTCGTTGAACAGTATCTATTCTTAGTTCTCCCGGCAGTTTAAGAACCTCTTTGAGTAATTCAGTAACGAAAGTATGTGTTTGAGATACATGTTCTTCTCTTACTCCAACGATTCTCAAATTCTGCCTTCTTGCTCTCGCTTCCAAGTCCAAACATTTGTCAGTCATTCTTGCCAGCTTTTCTGCTTCATCTTTCTTTGATTTTTTCAGACTGTTTATTTCCATGATCATCTCTTTCATATCACTTTCCATCTCTTCCATTCTCTCGTCAATGTTGTCCATCTTAGCATTTACACCAGAAAGCTTCTTATTATAATCCTTTTCGACTCTAACAATTTCTGAGTTAAGTTTTTTATCAAACTCATTATGTTGCTTCTTCAGCTCCTTTAACTCATCACAGGCACCATCAATTTTATGAGAAAATATTTCCATATTATTCTCCATACTCTTAATTGTAGTAGTAATTTCTACAAACATTTCCTTTACCTCCAGCTCTTTCTTTCCTCCTTTTGTAGCCATTTCCAGCACAACTCCTTGGCTATCGGGCTCCTCCTCAGAACCTTCTTCAGTTGTTTGCAGATTATCCAACACACTTTTCAGCTGGAGGCTTATAGTGTTTTTTTTTTGGTGCGCGTGAACAAGTCCTCTTGCTCATTTAAAAGTCCGTTATCTAATGATGTTTTCCTTATGCAAACCAAGCAGCTCCGTTGAGTTATTTTTAACTTTAAAACGGCTTTTTGATAATTTTTACGGGAGTAAAGCTCACTGCAGCGTCCTCAATGTTCCATGACGCTACCGGAAGTCAAAGTTAAATTCCATTTGACAATAGGTGCAGGAGTAGGCCATTCGGCCCTTCAAGCCAGCACCGCCATTCAATGGCTGATCATCCACAATCAGTACCCCGTTCCTGCCTTCTCCCCATATCCCCATGACTCCGCAATTTTCAAGAGTCCTATCTAGCTCTCTCTTGAAAGTATCCAGGGAACCGGCCTGCACCGCCCTCTGAGGCAGAGAATTCCACAGACTCACAACTCTCTGTGTGAAAAAGTGTTTCCTCATCTCCGTTCTAAATAGCTTACCCCTTATTCTTAAACTGTGGCCCCTGGTTCTGGACTCCCCCAACATCGGGAACATGTTTCCTGCTCTTACATAGTCCAACTTATCAACTGATCTAGATCCAGTTCTAAATTTATATATCCTTTCTCACTGTCCACTATACCACCAATTTGGGGGTCACCTGCAAATTTACTAACATTGTCATCCAGATTAATCAAGTAGATAATATACATCAGTGGACCCAGCATCGATTCCTGCAACCACTGGTCACATGCCTCCAATCAGAAAGCAACCCTCCATAAACACCTCTCCACTCCTTCCTCCAAGCCAATTTTGAATCCAATTGGCTAGCTCACCTTAGAGTCCATGTAATATAACCTTTCGGACTAGCACACCATGTTGGACCTAGTCAACGGCATGCTAAAGTTCATATAGACAATGTCCATTTTCCTGCCTTCATCAATCCTCTTGGTGACCTGTAAGATTTAGGAGACAACTTCTCATACACAAAGCCCTGCTGTCCATTCCAAATCAGTCCCTGCCTAACCAAATGTTGGTAGATCATGTCGCTCAGAATCTTATTCAACAACTTTCTCACTTCTGACGTCAGGCCCACCATCCTGTATTTCTATGGTTCATCCTCACTGCCATTCTTAAATAATGACACGCCATTAGCCATCCTCCAGTCTTCCAGAACTTCACCTGTGGCCAAAGATAATGTAAAAATCTCTACAAGGGAAGCAATTTCTTCCCTTGCTTCCCACAAGGTGCAAGGATGCACAGTCAGCCCCATGGGATTTATTCACCTTGTGCTTTAAAACCAATAACACCTCCTCTTTGGTAATTTGTACATGTTCTAATACAGCACCATTTATATATCTTAATTCCTTAATCTTCTCAGTAAAAATGGATTAGAAATATTAATTAAATATATCCCCATCTATTGTAGTTCTACACAAAGGCAGCCATACTGATCTTTACTATTCTTTCCCTCACCACCCTTTTAATATACTCGCAAAACCTGGGTTTAAAAAAAACCCATTTCATATCCTCTTTTTTCCAAAGAATGATACAAAATACTGGGAAACTCAGCGGGTTAGGCAGCATGTCTGGATAGGTGATGTTTCAGTCGAGACCCGTCCAGATATCGATGAAGGAAGCTTTCCTGGACACATTTAACAAATTTCATCCAATTCAAGACTTTTACCCTGTGGGAGTCATTCAATATCAGGGAAGTTGAAATCTCCTGCTAATACTACCCTCTTATTCTTACAGTTATCTTCAATCTCCCTTGACATCTGCTCCTCAAATTCCCAGACTATTGGGAGGCCTACAATAATCCTCATACGGTCAGTCAGGAGCTGCAGCTGGACACACAGGTCTCATCATCGGGCACTCTGGAAGCTTCTCCAAACATGGAAAAATAAGTGCAAGAGTAGGACATTTGGCCCTTTGAGCCAGCACTGCCATTCAATATGATCATAGTTGATCATCTAAAATCAGTACCACATTCCTGCTTTTCCCCCATATCCCTTGATTCCTTTAGCCCTAAGAGCTAAATCTAACTCTCTCTTGAAAATCCTGCAGGAGGAACCTACCATTGCCCCAACTGCCATTCCTACTGAACTTAGACTGAAAAAGAAAGTTGCAAAAAGTTGTCAGCCTCTGCTCAGCGTCCTGACTGAAGCCTCTCAAGCCATGGCCTCCATATTTACCCTTAAATCACTTCAGTTGCACCTCAAATCATAGAGTAGGTATGTTACAATACTTACCTTCAGTCGCGCTGTAATTCTGCCACTGGCCATGTGCGCGATTTTGGCGCCTTTAAGGGGGGGCGGGGTTAAAACGCGGGTTTCTCCTCCCTTGTCCTGGTTAATATTTTGTTGGAGTACAAGCGTTGGCTGACAAATCGTTCCTAGTGGCCTTTTGTGTATTTTTTATTTGTATTAAATCGTCAATGTCAGCGCTAGAGTAATTTTAAAATCAGCTCCTGAAGCGTCAACGCCGATAACGGGGACGGATTTCACACACGGGACAGGTAAACGAAAGTGGTTTCTTTAAATGTATAAAAGTGCTTCTTAAGAAGCCTTTAATTCACATTTTTTCATGCGACATGGTGATTTTATTCCCCGAATTAACGGCAGTATTTTTCATGCCAATACGGGGTTAAATTCACCGCAAATCAACGTTCCAAATGATCGCGTTCCAGAAATCCTCACTCACAAGATGATTTAAATCCCCATTAATTTACAGGTATTAAACATTCAATTCCTTCCATTTGGCCTGTAAATTCATGAAAATGAGATTTAAAAATTATGTTATATTGTGAATTATTGTGTGAATGTTATTTGGACACATAGGCTATTTAAAAATGTTAATCTATTCTTAAGAAATTGGTAGATGTTTAGATCTAGTAATTGAATTTTGTAATTAGCTACAATTAGGTAACTAACTAATTATATGCTTTACTTTCATGTCTTCTAAGTAAGATTGTTTCATATTTGTTTCAGAATGCTTCAATCTATAATAACTGAAAATTTCTTTCAGTTATCTTAATTTTTAAGAAAGTTATTGGCTTTTAACTGTCCTCGATCACAGCTTTTGTGTTAAGTCAATGGAAAAGCAATAGGGAACAAGATGCTAATTTCCGAGTATGAAAATGGCCATAACGTCTTTAATACTGAAGATATGAAAGTGAATTAGGTGTCAAATTAAACTTCTTTTTATGCTTTATCTGATGGGATAAATTGCAGACTTTATTTTTAAAATCTCAAAATTTTGTGACATTGCTACATAGAGTCTCGCAAAATGGCCATTCCCAGTAGGGTTGCCAACTGTCCCTTATTAGCCGGGACATCCCGTATTTTGGGCTAAATTGGTTTGTCCTGTACGGAACCGCCCTTGTCCCATATTTGACTGCCTCTACTCGGGTCGAGGGGACTGTCGGAGCACAGCGTCCGGCCCCGCCTCACCCGTCCCGACAAAGTGCAGCAGCAGCGCCTCGCCCGTGGCCCCGTCGGTCGGCAGCCCGGCCAGCTGTCTGACCTTTGGACCTTCGCTTACCGCCGGCACCATCACCTCTCCTTCTCATGGCTGATCATCGGTTCATGAGTTGGATGGGGTGCCGGACTTCGCGCGCCACCCGGGCCAAAACTCCTCAGCTGGCCCGCTGGCTGGGCTTTGTGTGCAGTCCAGCACCCGGGCCAACTCATCATTCACCCAGCCATGGCCGAGTCGGTCAACGAATTGCCGTCGGGAATTTGTCCCGTATTTTGACCTTTTGTCCCTTATTTGGGAGTGAGAAAGTTGGCAACCCTAGTTCTCAGTAAACTACTCCCCTATGCCTTATTATCTGCTGTGCCTCTCATTGAGCCAATCAGACAACAATGCTGTTTTAAACCTTCCAGTTGCTGCTCTGCCTCTTGGCTGGAAACCCATTACGTCAATTGTTCTGCTCTATAGGTATATGGCAGGGCGCATACGGATTGTGGTTCGGTAACTCGAATGCTCAGGAATAAAGGAGTGGTAGACATTGCCAGGTCCATCACCAGCACTGACCTCCCCACCATCAAAGGAATCAACAGAAGTGGTGTCTCAAAAAGGCAGCTAATCTCATCAAAGACCTGCATCCGCCTAGCCATGCTCTCATCTTGCTGTTACTGTAGGGGTTGATTTCCCTTTACCCCACTTCGGGCCCAACTGCCCGAAAAAGGGGTTCCCCTAGGTTCTAGACCTCGGAATTATGGTGGGATATGATAAGAGGTTGACTTGACCAGAGCGTGCTGATGAGAGAAAACAGAAACCAAGACTGACTCAAAGCAAGTCTAAAATTTACAGGCTTTAATAAACAATAAGAATTCGAATCTCACCAACACTACATAATATGTGACTAAACTTATGCTTTAAACTAAAACTATGGAAAGAAAATTATCGGGCACGTCGTAAAACTTACTTTGACAATATTTTGCTCCCCTTTCCCTTTATTTACTCAACCTCCTATCCTATTTCGGGAATTTCTCCAGGTCACCAGGATACTCACAGCTAAGTTGATGCAGGCTCACGAGCTGTCCAGTAGAGCAGAAAGAGAGCAGGAAGAGCCGAAAAGAGCAGAGAGCGAGTTCTGGCTGGACTCCTGTTTTATACCTGAGATTCCTTTGAAACCCCCAGGTGGTCCTCTGGGTAAAAGGGGTTCTTTTGATGTTTCCCAGTTTCGATCTGGCATGAACAATAGGCTTCCGATGATAAGGGGTTTGCTGATGTCATGATCCCTCAGCCTGATCGTTATCATCCTCGATGGTGATGGTGCTCTGCTGGCCAGTTTACCGCCGTCTGCTGAGGCTTGGTTCCTTCCTATGTGTATCCAAGAAAATCTCGTTATCTCCGTCTCAGCCTTTCCTGTTCACACCGTTGTGTGATGTCCAAGTCCACAGGCCAGACGGGTTTGAAACTTGAAACTGATTCTTTCTGTGGATTGCGGGTTTTTCCGTTGCAGCCAGCAAATCTGTCTTTTTTTTAAAATTTTTATTTTTTTATTTTTATTTATTAGAAGTACATTACATTACAACCACATACATTAGTACTCGTCATTTATATCTTCTTACAATTAATGTACTCCATTTATTTTTTACACTAGAAAAGGAAAAGATTGAAAGAAAGAAGAAAGTGAAGGAAAAAGTGAAAGTGTAGGAAATGTGACAACAAAAAAGGACGAAGACCCTATAAGAGCAAAATTAAAAACAAAAGAAAAAGAGTTAAGAAATAGACCCTAGGAAAGAAAGAGAGAGAAAGAGGAAAAAGAGAGAAACAAATATTTTTATGAGCATTACGTAAATGGGACATACCAACTCTTCAACTATCATCCCCCCTTACCCGACCTCAATTTTTTTTAAAGTACTTTTGCACCCTATGTTTGTAATAATTCTATAAATGCAGACCACGTCAGGTGGAAGTGATCTGGTTTACCTGCTAGGAGTCTTATCTCTTCTAGGTGTAATGTTTCAAACATATTTGAAATCCACATATTTATAGTTGGTATTGGAGCCTTCTTCCAAAATTTTAGAATTAGCTTTTTTCCAGTTATTAACCCATAGTCCATTAGTTTCTTTTGAAACACATTTAGTTCTGGACCATCTTCCGTTATACCGAAGATAATCCATTCTGCTTTGGGTATCAGTCTTGTTTTAAATAACTTTGTAAAGATTTCAAAAATTTAATTCCAAAATTTTTGAATTTTTGTACAAGAAACGAATGAGTGCGCTATGGTAGCTTCTTGGGATTGACATTTATCACAAATAGATGATACATTTGGGAAATCTGTCTTTTTAAAATGTCCATGTCCTTATCCCAGTTCTTCCATAATTTTGGAGGATTTGCCCCAATAACTTACATTACCATCGGGAAGGTGGTTTGGGAGCCAGAAACTGTGACCAAC